>JAOVVA010000051.1:2555141-2566044 GCA_028565275.1 Leiocassis micropogon
AACCCTGCTTTGACTTGCACACCCGTTGTAGTCCAGTTGACTAATTTGCCTGGTCAAGCAGCGTTTCCTGTAACCGTGCTGGGACATTTAATTGTTTCCTTCACTCTGGTTCCAAGCTCCCTGCAAGGTCAGATATCTGAAGTAGTTTTTCATCAATAGCTTCTTTAATGTTTAAAGTGTTTTTTTTAATGAATATTTTTGGCACACATACTGTATTAGTAACAAGAAACACTGGGTTTATTGGTAGCCATGGCGTCCCCACCGGTGCGCTTGGCTCAGGGCTTTTTCTCTCTTTTGTTTAATCATAAAAACCCCAAGAGCTTTTCTCGTTTGTCTAGTGTGAGCAAATGATTTAAAAGCTTTTCGGTTTGATTTCTGGTTGCCTTTCGTGTGTGTTTTCTGTTTTTCGCCTGGGTGCCAGTGTACTTGACCAGAGTTCAGTCTAAATTGTAGTAGCACTCACTGAAACCAAAAACATGCATCAACTTTTTAGATTCTCAGCAGCATTGTACTTAAGCCCTTGCATGTAACCATTTAAAGATCTTCAAACATAATCTGTCATCAGATGTGAATATGAAGTTTGTTCCATGGAGGTTTGGACAAGGCTGTTAATAAAGACCAAGGCTGTGGGAGGCCAAACATAACCAAAAAAAAACCCTTATAATGGACAGAATGAGGCGTGGGTGTGAGAAGGTCACAAGTGCACAGCGTTTAATAAACTTCTGGCTGGGATGCCATGCGCGGTCTGCGGGAGCTAGACTCCAGCTGAGACGTCTGTATTACTTTAATGAACTAATTTAGTTAATCATACATGCGTCTACATATGTCTAAGTAGTTTTTATTAGCTTGTTATTTCATTATACTTGCGTTATGTTATAGTTAGTTATAAATATAGTTATAACTATATTATTAAATATATTTATGAATAATATAGTTATTAATTAAGAATATGGTAATATTTCTCTTATTTTAAAATCAAATAGTAAATTAATATTGTTATAATAATAATCTTATTAACAATAATTGTAAGCAATATTTATTATGAATTAAATAATTGTATTATTTTATATAAATATATTATTATTATTATTATTATTATTATTATTATTGTTATTTTCCTCTTATTATATTTATTTTTATTTCATTATTTATTTGTAAAAATATAGTTATAAAATATAAAATTTTTCTATAAATATAGCTTTACATAATATTTAGTTATCATCAAGTAAATATTATTATAATAAGTGTATTATTAATGATAAGTAATGTTTATCTTATAATCTAGTAATAATTGTTTACTTTTATTATGAAATACTGTTATACTGTATTCTTATTTAAATTTTATTATAATTATTTTATTATTTATTTTTTAAAAATATTGTTACAAATATATTTAGTTATAAAAAAAAATAGTTATAAATATAGCCTTACGTTATATTTAGTTAATCATACTTGCGTTATGCCTAAGTAGCTATTACTTGCTTTTTATCACAGTGCTTTTGAGTTCTAATCAACCGTTTAAACTTTCCTCAGTGATATGAAATGCACTAATCTATAGTTGGTGTTTATTCTGAATACAGGCACTGATTCAGTTTGCACTGTAACCTCATGTACATCACACTCATACTGGATCATTTACACAATCTGTCATCAAACTCTGAGAAATAATAACCTTTCACTGAACATGGAACACACTAGTGCACACTTTATCAACTGTGTGTCTTTACATGGTTTATTTAATGCCAGCTGATTCATTTGATAATTTATGTGGTGTCTTTCCATTCAATTCTTTTAGTCTGATTAATTGTTTGATTCGAAAGAATTGAATCAATTTCAATCATTTGATCTGATTCTTTTAATCTGACTTTTCTGCTCGTGTGTTTGCCAAATTATTTGATCATGCAAGTTGTTTAAAATTAGTTTTTTTTTCACAGATTTTCCCCCTAATTTAGTCGTGTCCAATTCCTCCCCGTCACTAGGGGGCTCCACATTAAGGCTACTACTACCACTTAGTCGGGAGGGCCACAGACTATCACGCGTTTCCTCCAAACCATGTGACGTCACCGACCGCATCTTTTCGAACTGCTCACTCACCTCGTTGGGGGACTCGGAGGACAGCGCTATCCGCTCCTTCCGCTTGCGTGAGCTCACAGACGCCCCTGATTAGCCGTAGAGCTGTAATTAATGTGGGAGCACTAAGTAGTTCTCATCCCACCCCACTGAGAGAGCTCGGCCAATCAGCTCTCTCGAGACCCTCAGCTGCGAGAGGTTACAGCATCACCAGGAATCGAACCAAACCAAGTTGTTTGATTTACTCGGATTAAGTTGATTCATCTAATCTGATTCGATTTTTAAAATTATTTTCTACAGTATATGCTTGTGTGTTTATTGAATTCAAATCATTTGATTCAAATCATAAGATTGTATGAGTAAATCAATTAAATGACACATATTGTCATATGATTTGAATTAAATGATTTGAATTCAATAAACAGACAAGCATATACTGTAGAAAATAATTAAAAAAATCGAATCAGATTAGATTAAATGACTCATGCAGTCATATGATTAAAATCATATGATTGTATAAGTCATTTTATTGAACTAAATGAATCAAGTTGATTAATTTGATTTGATTCTTTGTATTTAATTTTGCTAGTTGTGTGTTTGCTTGATGGATTCAAATAATTTGAGTTAAATCATATGATTGAGTTGTTTGATTGATCTAAATGAATCAAGTAGATTTTTTAAATCTGATACTTTTTATCTGATTCTGCTGCTTGTTTGTTTTCCTGTTTAAGTCAAATCATTCGATTCATTAAACAGATGAATTAACATAGTCGATTTATTTGATCTGATTGTTTTTATCTGATTTTTTTTGCTTTCGTGTTTCCTTGTTTGATTCAAATTATTTGAGTTCAATCCTATGATCATGTGGGTCATTTTATTCTTCTAAAGGAATCAAGTTGATTTTTTTTATCTGATTCTGCTGCATGTTGGTTTGCTTATTTGTTTTTGTTTTTTTACAAGCAAACAAGCAAACAAACAAGCAGCGAAATCATATAAAAAGAATCAGTCAAACAAGAAGAATTGAAGTCAAACTAAAGAGTCAAATCATATGATCATACCAGCTGTTTAATTGATCTAATTAATTTGATTTGAGTCATTCAGTTATTTATTTGGTGTGATTTGTTACGATTCTGTTGTTTTCAGCTTTGGCGGTGTTGTTTGCTTGTTAGTTTGTTTGTTTGTCACATTGCATACTGTACATTAGCTTTAATTGTTCCACATCATAGGACAGAGCAGCAACAAGGTGTAATAGTTTAAGATCGGAAAAATTAAGGCCCAAGTCTTGAATTTATAGTTTTTTTTTTCATTCTGTATTTAAATGGTCTCTTTCTTTTATGTTACATCATTTTCCATTCGCCAGAGAGAAGAAGAAAAGACCAGGAGAAATTTATCTTTTTTTTTTTTCTTTGGTCCGCTTTACTTCTACCTAATTATTTTCAGGCTTAAGGCAGATTCTTAGTACTGGTGTAAGGTGTCGAGACTTTAAAAAGAAAACAGACTGAAGAAGCTGAGACTAACATGATCCTGAATACCTGTAACTTTCTCACTGTGACTGTTGATGTAACTTTTTAATAAGCACATACTGTAGTATCTAGTGTATACTGTAGCTGAACACACACACACACACACACACACACACACATCACTCAAACTTAATAAATAATCTCAATAATCAAAATCCTGCCCTGATCCATTCAGTAAACACAAACTCGTTCTCTCGCGAACCGTAAAACATCATGTGTCATATACACACACGCGCAGATCTTTATATTTTTGTGTCCGCGCACTCATACATGAAATGTCAGGTTAATTTCTTCAGCCTTTTCTGTTCACCACATTTAGCAATAGGGCACCTTTTTATCGACTGACGCGTTTCTTTTTGCTTTCCTGCATCTCGCTCAGTCGTGACTAAGTAAGCGTTTAATTTGAGAATCGAACACTGCTTCACTTGATCAGTCAGGGCATAGTGTGTGTGTGTGTGTGTGTGTGTGTGTGTGTGTGTGTGTGAGATTTATTTGTCTGTACTTGTTTAAAAATAGATTCAGGAAAATGCTGTATATATGTACATGTAAATAAATGGGGATCGCAGTTGTCAGGATATACAATATACAATTAGCCATGCGCATATGCTAACCGTATATCTATCCAGACATGCTAATCGTACCTCCATGTTTTACTTAAACAAAGGACACATAGTAAACATCGACTATGGACATGATCTGTAAGCAACATCATATTCGAAGATCATTAAAGTTTAGCAAAAATAATTTTCTTATTTTAAATGGTGGTTCACTCACTCACTCACTCACTCACTCATCTTCTACACCGCTTTATCCTGTATTCAGGGTCGCGGGGGGTCTGGAGCCTATCCCAGGAGAGTTAGGGCACGAGGCAGGGTACACCCTGGACAGGGTGCCAATCAATCACAGGGCACACACACACATACACACTCACACTTAAATGGTGGTTTAATAGATGTTAAATAGTTTTAGGATCAGGCCTGACGGACGAAATCATCATGGCTGGAGATAACGGGACCTCAACAACGACAGCGTAACGGCGCTGGGGCTTGAACCCCCGACCTTCTGATCAGTAACCCACAGCCTTAACCAATTGAACCACCACTGCCCCATATTGCTGTCGCCTTGCACCTTCAGGTTCCAGGTTCGATTCCCATCTGTGTGTGTGTGTGTGTGTGTGTGTGTGTGTGTAGAGTTTGCATGTTCTCCCCGTGCTTGGTGGGTTTCCTCCGGGTACTCTCCGGTTTCCTCCCACAGTCCAAAGACATGCAGATTAGACTGATTGGCGTTCCCAAATTGCCCGTAGTGTGTGAATGTGTGTGAATGTGTGTGTGTGTGTGTGTGCCGTGCGATGGATTGGCACCCTGTCCAGGGTGTACCCCGCCTCGTGCCCCAAGTCTCCTGGGATAGGCTCCGCCCCCGTGACCCTGAATACAGGATAAAGCGGTATATAAAGATTATTGTTTTTTGTTGATTATTGTTATATGTAACATATAAAGAATTTTAAGAACAATATGCTAATAATCACTGTGGATGTCTCAGCGTAGATAACAGGGCAGCCGATAGTCACTTGGTGAACACGCAGCTGGCGCCAGGATGCAGTAGCATCAGGATGCAGGATTTTAGGTTTGAGCACATCAGCGCTCGGGTTTGTGACTCGCTACAAAACTCACACAGGTGCAGAATTTGGCAGGATAATTACAGTAATAGCTGTTCTTTGTTTGCAATCCCTGCACTGCAAACATCATTACTTATCGAACCGGTTGTCGGTGCTGGCTGATTGCTGCTTACTTAATGGAGCAATTTGGGATTTCACAGATAAGCTCCACATAACTCACAGCGTTCGAACGAGGCTGACGGTGATAATAGCGGCACTCGGAAAGTCTGGGAAGATTGCGAAGCTGGATGCGAGCTTTAGAAAAGGTCTGAAAAAAATTCAACAAATTCACGCTTTTTAGTGCGTCTTAGAGTGATCTTGTGATTTGCGTCCCGAAGCGACAACACTTACAAGTATGTATGTGACAATAAAATATTGTATACAGTAAATAGCGTTTTACAGCTTAAAGCCACAAAAATGTTGTCACCGAAGCTCATTATACAGTACATGCACTTTAACGTGACTTTTAATAACCTTAAACTTTATATTAGTCTTATCATTATTATTTACAGTACTGTGCAAAAGTCTTGACCCCCCCCCAACCCATTTCCTCATCTTAAATTTAATGAAATGATGTAGATTAAATATAGGAAATGGAAACATGTTTTATTGAGGCTAAAGATAATAATAAAAAATAAAAATGGCTGTTTATATAACAACCTCAGCAGCAACCTCATTTCCCCTCTCGTCTGTCGTCAGTATACAGTACTAATCACTGGCCTGATCATCTGTCATCATCTGCACCTGTTTCTCACTGGTTCATACTTTTTAAGTTAAATGTTTTTTTTTATGTTTGATTGATTCATAAATCACTGTGTGGTTTAATAAACAAAGAACATTCCTCTGAATCTGCTCAGGTACAGGGACTGGACTGAAAATAATAAGAGACCAAACAGTCCATCAGAAAGCCTGGAGAACTGTTCCTCGAGACTCCATTAAAAATACAAGAAAGTCTGGAGCTTAGGAAGAAAAATATACAGAAATCAGAGTCCTTTGCACACTACTGTACATTATTAAATCATTTCATTATTGAAATAAGTATTATTTTTGCATTAACACGTGGGTCCATTTAATAACTCATACTTAAAATATGCATTTTTTTATTTTAATCATACCAGACATTATTTATGATTAACATGAACACATTTTACCCCAGTGAAATATCTGGATTATTCCACAGATTACAGTAAGTGAAATTGCATCATCTAATTTTTTTTGAAAGGCCTAAAGATCGTTATAAGAAGAAAAGGAAATTCATGTTTGTTCAAAATGTTCGATAAAAATTGTAATATCAAAACTACGGTCCAAATTACAACCTGAAAGTTCTTATTCATTAATTGTTTAATTAATTTTTCATTAAAAAATATAAACAAATAGACAAAATGCCATTTATATATGAGGAGATTAGTCAACGACATGCCGTATATTTGCTAACATTTTCTCTGGACGTGATGAGTATCTGCATAGATGTGCCGTAAAACTGTAAACTGTGATTTACTCCCAGTTCATTTCATTTTTTTTATGTATTAAATCTGTTGCGTCTGTTCCCCTCATGTACATCTTTTTAATATGGTGTGCTTGATTCGCATTTGATCTGATTCTTGTAATCCAGTCCTGCTACAGAACATTCACTGATCTCATCTGTTTGATCCAGTGATCCAAATTATTTGATTGTTCCAATTAAATGAAGTTGATTTGTTGAATTATTTATTTAATGTGATTTTGCGTCATTCATTCGCTCTGATTTTGCTGCTTTCTGTTTCGCATGAGGTTGTACTGAAAGAATCCGGTTTGTTTTTTGTTTTTGTTTTGCGGTGGTATGATTAGCGCGTTGTTTTTAGCACTGTGGTGTTTTCGTTTTTATTCAATTTCAATCCAATTAATTTTGTTTATAAAGCTCTTTTATAACAGCGACCTTTGTCGCAAAGCAGGCTTACAGATTTAAAAGAAAATTAGGAAAATGAGTACGAAACGTGAGAAAACAGGTTTAAATCAAAATAATCTGGTTTGTGTGTACTGTATGTTGTTCCCGTGCTTGGTGGGTTTCCTCTACTTACTCCGGTTTCCTCCAACAGTTCAAAGACATGCAGATTAGGATAATTAGCGTTCCTAAATTGCCTGTAGTCCAGGGTGTATTTTTACCCAAAGTTTCCTGGGATAGGCTCCAATCCCCTGAACCTAGGATGAGTAGTTTAGGAGATTGTTGATTTGATTCAAGTCATTTGAGTCATTTGTTTGAACTAAATGAACTGATTCCTCTAATCTTTTTTTTTTTTTTTTTGGTGTCTATCTGAATTTACAGCATGTTTGATTCAAATATTACATATTCAGAGTTTAAACTGATTCGTTTAGAAGTCGTCATTAGCGGTTAGCACTGTCACCTTACCCTTCCAGGGCTGAAGGTTCGATTCTCACCTCCGGTCTGTGTGCATGGAGTTTGCATGTTCTTCCTGTGCTTTGTGAGTTTCCTCTGGATACTCTGGTTTCCTCCCACAGTCCGAAGTCAAGATTGTGTTGGCCGAGTGGCATATTTACAAAGTGCGGCATGCGTGTGCCCAGTGATGAGTTGGTATCCCGGTGTGCCTTAGGTCCCTGTGACCCTTCACAGGATATCTATACAGTAGTATGGACTAACTAATGGATGAATGGATGGATACATCATTTATTTGGTGTAATTTGATCTGATTAATTTTGCTCAGTGACAATTGAATCAGATTTCTGTTTCAGCGAAGGTTATACTGTAATATTTTGGTGATTGTCGTTTGATCCGAACCATATGATCATCTGATTGATCTAATTAAAATCAAATTGATTCGTTTTTATCATTTATGTCTTTTGATCTGACGCTGTTCCTTTATTTCTCTCTTTGACTCGGGTCGTACTTACTTGTATACTTGTACAGTCATCACTTGTTGTTTGTTTGTGTAGCTGTTTCTTGGCCACATTTGCTACATGTGCTTCCATTTTGAGCAGCGTGGGGACGAGCAGCTGCGAGGTATAACACTTAAGGAATAGACTGACAGACTGTCACACTGTGATGACTGGCAGGGCGAGATACACCGCAGAGGGGAAACACACACACACACACACATACTTTAATTTCAAAACGAGCTGAAGGACTGCAGGACCTCACTGAGATATGACAAGCTGTCTCAAAGTTGTTCTTAAACACAAAAACCTCCTCACCTCTTCCCTTCTCTCTCTCTCTCTCTCTACAGTGAGACCCACCGTGTAATAACACTCCCGTCGGATCTGCTCTCATCTCATTTGTGTTATTAAACCTCATTATCAAGCCAGCAGGTTATAATCACTGAAATGACATGACACGCAACTGTTATTACACTCTTTAAAAACGGCTCTGCGATTAAAGTTCAGCGGTGTTGTGACTGCGCGGCTCTGGCGTGCCATGGCGGTTATGGCGAGCTGTGGATGAACAATAGAGTGGGAAATGAGGGTCTGTGTAGAACAATATAACATTATTATCTGTGCTAAGTCATAATTAGCTTGTAAGGGTTTTATTTCTGTAGCTGTGTGAGGTCTGTAGACTTTATGGTTGTGCCACAATGGCATAGAGGTTAGCACTGCGGCGTCGCTCCTACAGGGTCAGGGGTTCGAGTCCCGCCTCAGGTCTGTGTGTGCCTGAAATTTGCATGTCCTCACCATGCTTGGTGGGTTTTCATCCTCGACTCCGGTTTCCTCCTTACCGTTCGAAGACATGCAATGGATTGGCACCCCATCTCGTCCCCTGAGCCCACTTCACTCCTAATTAGCTGTCTGTCAGAAAAGCCGCTCTGACGCGGCCCGTTTTAATAGCATTGACCCGAGCTGACTGTAATTAAAAAAAAAAACAAATAGATAGATGAATAAATAAATAAAGTAAACAATTAAATAGTGAGTCAAATCTAGGAGTACGGTGTGGTAAAAGCAGGGGCGTGGACGCGGCGTGTCTCTGAGCGGTCTGACAGGTGTATTTTGTCCCGTCTGGACAGCAACGGAGGACGACGTGGCAGGTCCGCTTCCCTCTCCACCCACTCCGAACGCAGGGTCAGGGGGGTAAGTGGAGCTGCCACAAGTCTTCTGCACACTACACGGGGGTGACAAGGAGACAAAATGCACCTGTCAGCTCCATCCAGAGACTCCTGCGGTTATGTCTCCCGCTTTCACAGTCCCACTTTCAGGATAACTTATTTCAGGAGATCGATTTTCTCATGAGCATGCAGTTCACAGGTTTTTATATCGAGAATAATGGACAGGAATGTTCCTGGGATGAACTTAACAATAATGAGTCTCATTATTATTATTATTATTATTATTATTATTATTATTATTATTATCAGTCACCTATTAAAAGTTCAGTGTTTCAGTTTGTATTTGTATTAAAGTTTTGTTTGAGAGTTGAAGCCTGTTGGAACTTTCCATCTCTCCAATAAGACCTACTACAATTGTAGAATTTGTTTATTTATTTATTTCCGTGTTGGTGTAATATCATCTGTAGATCTGTAGACATACCTCTGGCCGCGCTGAGTATAAACCGTTAGCACAGAACCGTCACAGCACTCCACAGCGCTCAGTTTTCGTGCCCTGACTCGGCCCTTGACTGTAAAATGAAGCGGTAGTTGGTCGGGGATCCGTCTCCCAGCGGGACGCACTGATCTAATGGATGCTCTGATCTGTCTGACCTATTGATCGGCGCTCTACATGACACGGCGTCCGCTTTATAGCCGTAAATGAGCAGCCTTTCACAGTGAATAGACTCGGTGTGATAGCCGGCGCTTTTAATCACATTACACTGGTGTTCAGGAGGAGGAGATGAGGACCCGGGGGACGACTTATCTCCTGTTATTTCATCACCGAGCACACGGACATGAGGCGTGGGGCTCAGGGGAACGACTCACTGCTCTATATCATTACAACTACAGCACTGGAATACACACACATACTGTATACACACACACACACACACACACACACACACACACATATACATATACACATATACACACATATACACATACACACATATACACATACACACATAAACACATACACACATATACACATACACATATATACACTTATACATATATACACATACACACACATATACACATACACACACATACACACATATATACACATACACACATACACACATATACACATATACACATATACACATACACACATACACACATACACACATACACACATATACACATACACACATATACACATACACACATATACACATATACATATGCACACATATACACATACACACACATATACACACATATACACATACACACATATACACATACACATATACACACATATACATATACACACATATACACATACACACATATACATATACACACATATACACATACACACATATACACATACACACATATACACATATACACATACACATATATACACATATACATATACACACATATACACATACACACACATATACACATACACATATACACACATATACACATACACACATATACACATACACACATACACACATATACACATACACATATACACACATATACACATACACATATACACACATATACACATACACACACATATACACATACACATATACACACATATACACATACACACATATACA
>JAOVVA010000051.1:2572182-2589969 GCA_028565275.1 Leiocassis micropogon
TATAACATAATGAATTTTATGATGAAGGCCTAATATGAGCTTCCCCTGTTTCAAAAGCTAGCAGCCGCCACTGGTAGTATATCATATTAAAAATCAAAGGAAATTCACCAAAAAAAGTCGTCTTTCAAAACCAATCTAGATAACTTCAACATAACTTATATATGTTTTATTATAAACTGTATGTCCATATGCCTCCCATCTTATGACCAAAAGGCAACCTCTGGTTTCAAATAATGAGGCAAAAAAAAAGTGCCATAACGTGCAGTTCCTTGAATGACCAGTAGTGGTTTGAAACTTTTTCCAAAAGCGAGTCAATCCCCATACATTGACTGTTTTGGTCCCCATTGCTAGATTTCTCATTCATGACAACTGTACAGGAGGTGAATTCTTATGCAAATCATCAGTTAAAATGACATTAAGCCATAAAACATATGAATAATTAGGGGCGTGGCTGATTTGAGTGATAGCTTCAAACTGCTAGCTGTCTGCTTGCATTACTTTAGCTAACCAGCTAACTGGAATCATTGTAGAAATGTAGGAGTTGGCACGGGACGCCGTCTAGGGTACGGATGACGTATAGTAAGGTATATACTGTATAGTAAGCATAGTAACGTTAGCATAAAATTTTATTAATCTTAGCCACCTTAGCATTTTATTTACGTTAAATCTAAGCTAGCCAGCTTGTGGTAACTGGGTGTGTTCCAACCAGCCAGGCGCTGCTCGTTCCTCTCATTTTACCATTTATGGTTTAATATTGGTTTATGTGGAGTCAGCTGGTGAGGTCACACAGCGCCCACAGTTGAGCTTCAAAACTGCTCTTCAGAAAACCCGTGGGTGACGTCACAGAGGTTTTTTTTTTATATATATAGTTTATGCTTATGAAGAGGTTACGTCCAGATAAAACCGTTATAAGTTAAAAATATAGTCAAACATGCATTATAGTGCCCATCCAACTGAAAGAACATCATAGCCTAGCCTAGCCTAGTCTAGCTTAGCATAAATATGAAAAAAGCATTTATGCTAGGCTAGGCTATGATGTTCAGTGGTTTTTCTATGTTATCATAGAATTGGATTGTGTCACATGATCTCCACATACGTGATCTTATCCTAGACGTCACACGGCGCCCCTCCTTCTATTTCCCTCCATTTATCCATTTATGAAGCTCTATTCCACTTTTAATCCCGCGCTACGACGACTGAGCTTATGATCGCGGTCGTTAGAATTATCCTTTTAAGATTACACTTAATTATTTCCATAATATAAAACGTTTTTAATGGACTTCGCACTTTCATTAAGTAGCAGCCTCGCCGCCAAGTGGCTTACGTGACACTCCCACACGCACAAACACACACACACACACACACACACATACACACACCCAAACCCCCCTTCCCTCCTCCCAGCAAAAAAAAACAAAAAAACTCGTCGGCTCTGACAAATTGAGCGGTAAATTTGGCGGATGTGAGGTCCAATTAGCGGCACCGAGTCGGGGAAAGCGGGTGACAACATCTCACAGAGTGTGTGTGTGTGTGTGTGTGTGTGAGAGAGAGGAGGACGGAGAGGGAGAGATCGGAGGAGAGATGGTCTCACATTCTGTTGCAAAGACCCCAGTTCACACTCACGTCTGCATCGCTGTACAGTTCAGAAGTTCGGTTTCAGATCATAGATGTAAAGTTTCTTCCTCATAACCTGTCGGAGTTTTTCCTCGTCATCATCGACTCCGGCTTGTTCATTAAGGGATCGATTTAGAATCTGGGTTTTTAATTTTATATTCAGATTTTTTTTTTAATTGAATTCAGTTAATTCACTGCAAGAAAACCACCACCTTAACTCGGACACTCAGAGCGCTCTCCTCAGCAAGTGCGGTTAAACCAACATGGCTGCTCACGACAACAACAGCTAACACGAGCACTTTTTACTTCTAAATAATTTATACTGTATGTTATCTTTAACACTGACTGTACAGTTCTGTGTTTTAATTATGTAATTACGTAAGACACATTCCTTTAGTTTCAAAGTGAATTATGTTCGATTCACACTGCGCACTTTTCTCAGGTGTGAGGGTTCGAGTGTGGGGTGTTTACGTGTTCGAGGGTTTGGGTGTGGAAATGGGCGAGTGTACAAAAGTTCAAGGCTTTGAGTGTTCGAGTGTGAGCATGTGTGAGTTTTAAAGTGTGTGACTGTTCAAATGTGAGTGTGTTCGAGTGTGTGGATTTTCGAGTATGTAAGGGTTCAAATGTGCGAGGTGATCTGGTGTGAGTGTGTGTGACTGCTGAGTGTTTGAGTGTGCAAATGCTTGAGTGTGTGATTATTCGACTGTGAGCTTGTTTGAGTGTGTGATTGAGTGTGTGATTGTTAATGTGTGCCATTGTGTGCTTGTTCAGGGTATCTGTGTGGATGTGCAGGTGTGTGTGTGTGTGTGTGTGTGTGTGTGCGCGCATGTACCCTTTACAGGAGTATGCAGAGATAGAGCCTCTGTCCTGGACGTCCTGACGTCCTCATTTCTTTTAAATTCCTTTTTCTATAAAGCTCATGTCTTTTTTTTATTTATTTATTTATTTATTTATTTATTCATTTATTTATTTATTTTAATCATTCATCTTCATGACCCTTACACATTTTCTTTGCATTTCTTCTTTTTTGCATATTTTAAAAAAGAAATACAAATATTTTAAAAACAATATGATATTCTCTAACCTTTAGTATTTAATTCTTTATTTCACCCCTTTTAATATTTTTATTTACATTTTCTCAGATTATTTAATTAATATAATTTTTACATTTTAAATAATAAAATTATACAATCAAATGTGAATAATGCAAACAAATTTTAGTAATGCAAGTGAAAAGATGAATACTTAAATAAATGTAAATATTAAAATAGTTATGAATAATAATGAAATTAAAAGCAGTATTTCAGTAGACGTCATGCACAGATGCGACATTTGCATAAAACCAGGTGAAGAGGCATCTACACACCTACTCATGTCCACATCGTATGTTGCCCTGCGTGTAGGTCACATCGAAGGGCAGGTGTGTGTGTGTGTGTGTGTGTGTGTGTGTGTGTATGTGTGTGTGTGCGACCCCCCAGCCCAATCCGCCACCTGCCCCTCACACGCGCCCCTCACTGTGTTTGTAATGAACTTGGCGACCCTCCTCCTGCCTCAGTGGGCCTTCAGGTCTCGGGGTCTCACCTGGAGGAGAGTGACGGGTGCGAGTCCCTCCTCCCTCACGCCAGCACATTACCAGCCCCATCTGGTGCCCCGTGCCACGTGCCAGGGGCAGACGTGTGCCCGGCCAGGGCAAGGTCGTGTTATTGGCGCTGTTTGTGCTGTGGCCCGGTGTCGCTGCATGAAAATAAAAAATAAATCAGAGGAGGAGAGAGAGTGTGAGGGAGCGGAGTCAGAGAGAGAACAATGGAGAAGTGGGTCAGATTAATATTATTATTATTATTATTATTATTATTATTATTATTATTAGTTTAGTTTTTGTTTGAATAGCCGTCTTTCCCAGCATGCACCTCTCTCAGACACTGAGACAAATTTCTATTCTGTACACGACTGAACAACACTGAGAGGATGGAGGATGAGTGAAGATTTCATTTCTACTTTACTTCTCTCTCTCTCTCTCTGCCTCTGTTTTTCTGTTTGTCTGCCTTCTGTCAGTCTCTCTATCTCCTTATCAGCCAGTCTGTTTACCTCTTTGTCTCTCTCTCTCCCTCTATGATCTACTTGTCTGTTATTTTATCTATCTATCTATCTATCTATCTATCTATCTATCTATCTATCTGCATTACATATTTCGGTTGCCTCAACCTTGAAATGTACAGCTACGAGATACCCTGTGTGTGTGTGTGTGTGTGTGTGTGTGTGTGTGTGTGTGTGTGTGTGTGTTTCAAGTTGATAACTTCAACCGTTTTGGAGAGATGATTTTATATGTGCCTCAGAAATGGACATTTTTCAGTGTTATACGGTCTCACTTCAAAGAAATAATCAATAAAAATACAAAGTATTATTAATATTTCTTTGAGTATTGATGCTGAAATTGGTGTAAGCGTCTAGAAGCATATGACCTGTAAAAAATGTTGCTTAAATTAAAGCGTTCCGTGCAAAATTAGGGATTTTTCCTGTGGTGATCTGTAGTGTCCGTAACCATGTCAAATACATGTTGTAATATCTTAACAATTTAACATTTTATAATAATACACATTTTCAAGTTTATGTCTTTTCATGTGAAATCTAAATTGGCCGAGTTTCATCTGAATGACAGTTAAGATCGTTGAAAGATTTGAATTCAAACACAGTAACGGACACTACGGACATGAAAGGGCATGAAATTGTATTTCACAAATGTGTGAAGCATGGATCAGGAGATAAAAGAAGCATTAAGTGTTATGAAAAATGGTGTTCTATGATCCTATCTGAAAATTAACTTTTTCACCTAGGGGAGACACTTTTTAGCACCGACACCATGTTTGGGCCGACTAGTAGTTAAAGTTAGATTCACATTAAAGTTTTTTTTTGTTTAGTTTTTTGGTAGGCAGATTGATTTAATATGTGTGTGGAGTTTAATAATAATAAGAAGAAGAAAAAGAAGAAGCATTGTACTGTACATTCTTGCTATAAAATGCATTCGGAACAGATTTCTGAGCTCTGTGTGTGTGTGTGTGTGTGTGTGTGTGTGTGTGTGTGTGTGTGTGTGTGTGTGTGTGTGTGTTATAAAGAGCGGAGTGTTTTAAAGCATAGAAAATCTCTCATTGATATGTAAATGTGGCTCCCACTCATCGCATCCAGAAAAATAAGTATTTAAATAATTGATTCATTCTATTATTTATTTTTATTCCGTTTTTCGTGTGTATGTAGGCCAGGCTTGGTGTTCTCTTATTTTGGGTACCTTTTAACTTTTACTTTTAACTTTTTTCCGTTAAACAAATCTTTACACATTTTCTGGCTACAGTTGTTACATTACACACTGCACCAGGTGCTTGAAACGGGGGTGCCAACACTTATGTTAGTTAGCCATGATTTGTAGGATTTCTAACCTCTTGCTAGGATGACACCTGAAACTGGGACTTTTCTGCATTGTGCTTTGACTAAACACAAAGAAATTTAACTGTGAACAAATACTACAAGGGGTGTTCAAGTCAAAACGGGACTTTAGATTTATTTATTTATATAATCCCCTGCTACACTAATGCACTTATCCCAGTAGTTTCACTAGTGCTTGGACACCATGAAGGTAGAAAGTTTTCTCAGTACACCAGAGCCATGATCGGAAACGCTGGCCTCCCAGGAACTCCTTAACATTAACATTACAGCCTTTGGCAGACGCCCTTATCCAGAGCAACTTTTACATTTTTATTTCATTAAAAATTTTATTTCACATCTGAGCAGGTGGAGGTTGAGGGCCTTGCTCAAGGGTCCAACCGTGGCAACTTGATGGTGGCAGGACTTGATCCAGAGACCTTCTGATGAGATTTCAATGCCTTAACCATTGAGCTACACACTGCCCCTTTAATGGAACAAACATGTGGAAATGTCTTGGAGCGAGGTCAGGACTGTATGGGGGATGTGGCGATAACTGCCAGCTGAGTTCCTGTAACGTGCAAGTAGTGTTATCCGACAAGTTATCCGAGGATCAGGCGCTGAGACACTGTACTGTGTTGGAAGTCTTCCTTAAATGACTATTGCTTTTACACCTTCATTCACCAGTAATTTCATCTCAAGTCCCGGGTTGATTTGAACACCCCTCGTAGAAAATATGAAGGCAGACCTGTGAGTTCTTGCGGGTAAAAGCGCAGGTTATATAAGGACTAATGGTGCTTATCCTTTATGCAGTTAGCATTGAGCCATTTTTGTCCACTTATTTATGCTAGTTTTTAATGCTAGCAACCTTAGCACCTTTGATGCCCTTTCTTGTAGTGACATACAGTATATGTGTCACAAGACATGATATATACAATATTTTACATATACCGTCCATGTCATTGTTATAATTGGTTTCTATAATCAGGGCATTGGGAAGTGTGGATTAGCGGAAATTTTTATCTTATCGCTGTTGTCGCATATTTTCTTGGTAGCGTGAATGTACAGTATATGAGCTTCAAACAAAGGATCTCCAAACAAAATGGAAGAAACTTTGAGAGGAACACAAGGAGAGTCCGCCCTCGGAGGATGCGTTAGGAATAAAGAACCGAATCTAATTAAACCAGAGCGAAAGGAAGCGGCGCAGCTGGAACCCTAATGGATATTTCAGCAACGTCCACTGCTATGTATTAGCAGACAGTGAGAAATGTTCTCATGTGCATTTGTGGAATTACGCCGAGCTGGAATCGTGCTGACTTGCAGCGTTGCTGCACTGATCAGGACACCTGTAAGACCTCAGATTAGCCCATCACGCCGCTTCACACTTCCCGTAATTGAAACTGCGACGATGTGTTATTCCAGGCCGACGAGAGAAAGCTGGATGAGATTAATCGCAGTCAGAGGTAGTTATGATTAAATGAAAGGAAGAGAGAGCAAGAAGAGGCGCGAGGAAGAAGGATACCGAGTCAATTCCTTTCCCCTCTGATCTTTTTAGTCTGTTATATAGCTCCGGATTGAGAAGAGTTGAACATAATAAGCTGAAAGAATGGTGGAATAATTTACAGCATGTTAAATCAGGAAAATCCTCAAGCTTCTGGTCTCAGCTGGGTTTCTTCCTTATATAAGCCGGACATCTAAAGAAAGAGATGAGAGGCTTCCTGCAGCGAAACGTCGCCATATTCAAAAATAAAATACAATAAAACGGTAAAGCAATCTGATCTGAAAAATCATGACATATGCTTAATATTTAACAAACAGCATTTTAATCCGTCTCTGATAAATGAGGTCGTATTACAGAAAGAGCAAACGTCAAGTGCTTAATTCAATCAGGGTGGTTTTAAGAGGACGCTTTAGCTGGTAATTCAATAATGATCAAAGAGCAGCAAGCTTCGATGTATTTCAAAGTCCTCTTTTGAAATGGGCTCACGTAAAAATGAGTGGAAAGCAGCCAGAGCAGGTTGGAGATAAAAGCTTTTGGGTGTTTTTTTTTTTTTTTTTAAGGCTGGGATTAAATTAATGCTCTGACGTCATTGTCCATCTAATATGAATGTGTGTTTGGGTCTGTGTTATATGACTTTTATTAAGCGACTACTTCAATTTCTAAACTTTGTCATCATCTGCGTCACTTCAAGATCAACGATTCCATGTTCAGGGGTAGCTCAGTGGTTAAGGCATTGGACTACGATTCGGAAGATCCCAGGTTCAAACCCCACAACCATCAAGTTGCCACTGTTGGGCCCTTGAGCAAGGCCCTTAACCCTGAACTGCTCAGATGTGTAATGAGATAAAAATGTAAGTCGCTCTGGATAAGAGCGTCTGCCAAATGCCTAAATGTAAATGTTCCATTCCAACACGAGACCTTAGTGATGATATTTGCTTAGTGTAAAATGGCCAGCTTTCAGATTTAATCACATCCTATTATAATCCACAACACATCTTGATTCTCAAGGATCTTCAGTTCTAGCTTGAGCTTGATTAGGGTTTCACAACATCTCAGTGGCTTTGTGGATTTCCTACATGCAAGAAGCTGGATTAAACACAAATAGACCAGGGCTAGATGTGTCCAGGGAGTACACCACAGTTCTAGGGACCGCCTCTGGATCCACCCACACTTGACCAGGATAACGTGCTTAAAGTTGATAAATAATGGAATGGATATTGAAAAAAAATAATGCTGATCAGCGACAACACTTAACACCACCGGTGGGTGAATTGAATAACATTGATTATCAATTATATACCAGCAAGCTGTTGACAGAATCTTGGGAACCCCAAGGCTCATTATGTCTGTCAGCACATCTGGTCCAATTCCACAGAAAAGCCAATGTAGCACAAATTATAAAAAAAAAATGTAAACATTGGCTATGATAGAAGACCCAGTGCACCACAGTCCACCATGCATGTGGCTTAGCAGACCCAAAGGGCCTGGGGAGTCTCAGGAGGCATAAGGAGAACCTATATAATACTGGGCATAATGTTTTGGGTTTTTATGTTATGGCTAATCTATGTGCATATAACATGGATGTCCTTGTAAGTTTGTACTTAGGATCTTTTTTTTACATTGCAAAAAGACGGATATTAATACGTTTTTACAGTCCAGTGTGTTTGATGCTATTGAAAGTACAGACTTCCACAAGACACCATTGTGTACCAGTGCACCTTCCTTGTGAAAACCAGATCTCAGGATTTAGATTTGGTAAGAGGCCAAACTTACAGTATGCTTTGCCTGTACATCAAATAAATATGCAATATTAGTTGAAACTTATTAACTATATTATAAAAAAGACAGAAGCTGACTGGACCATTTGAGTGAATGATCATCACTGTGTGGCGAGTCGTTGTATTGTGTTGTATTTGAACTCCACACAGGGGAGAAATACTGCACTGCAAACCCATCTCATGGCTCATTGTAATGAGGCTGAGTATTGATTGACCCAAGCTAATCTGATTTAAACACAGTGTTTGCGGCGTGGCCTTGGCTCCCGGCCCCGGAGGGGCGATTGAGATGAAGACAGGCGCTCTATTAACACGAGGGAGAGGAGCACAACAGACATTGTTGTCCTGTTATCTTGTGAGATGATGGAGTAGAGGAGGGATGTGATGACGAGCTGCGGATATTTGGTGATTTGGTGTTGATTTGGTGAAGAGCTCAGAGTTTGAGGTGTGGGGACGTAAATATGAACGGAACAAATTGACAGAAATTTAATGCTTATGTAAATAACTAAGTATTAATGTATAGTTGTGGTGATGTGTTGGTCGTGGACACTTTTGTGTCGGCTAACATCAACATGGTCATATGTTCTGTATGTCCTAAACAAATACGTTTTAATCATAAGTAAATTCAGATAGCTAGCTTGCTAGTTAAACATAAGGTAAATGTCGTTCTTTGTATGGTTGATAGTTGATAGATAGAAATTAAAAAAATAAAAATAATAATAATCATTAAAACATGTCAATATGTCTTGAGGTAGCTGGCTTTCTATTGAAATAAGCTAGCTAGGTCTTTTAATTTGTATAGTTAATAGATGTATAAATTAAGGTAATATTTTATGAAATTGATTATTATTAATATGATTTATAATAATAATAATAATAATAATAATAATAATAATAAATCATTAAGAAATTCCTAATTCAAGTAAAAAAAAGTATATGGTAAATTTATTTTATTATTTTTTTTTTAATTACATCAATTAAATATGCCTAGCTTGAGCTAGCTAGCTTAATAGTAAAATAAGCTAAATGTCTTTGTTTTTATGGTTGCAAGCTGTAAAAAATAAGGTTAAAAAATCTTTTTGAGCATTACAGAATTCCTAATTCTGTAAAAAAAAAAGAAAAAGGAGAGAGAGAGAGAGAGATAGCTAGTTTGCAAGTAAAATAAGCTAGTCCCTTTTTTGGTGGCAACCATTACGAAATTCCTAGCTAGACCCAGCTATCATGCAAGTTAAACAAGCAATCTTGCTAGTTGCATGAGCTAGCGAGGTTTCAATCTTTGCATGATGGATAGCTGGTTGCATAATATATATGATGGTTGATTGATAGCTGTATAAAATACGATAAAAGTTAGAAATGATTATTTAAGAAATTCTTAGCTATACCACCTTTGCTATACCACACGCTATACATTCTTTGTATACCACCTAAGTATCCCAAATATCCTTGTGTGTGTGTGTGTGTGTGTGTGTGTGTGTGTGTTAAAACAATTAAAACAATAGTGATCACTACGTTCCAACGGCTCAAAATCTCATCACTATTTTAAATCTAAAGTGTTTATGCATCCATTTTTCATGACAGATGAAAATGCTGTTTGATAAATATTAAGCATATGTCACGATTTTTCAGATCAGATTGCTTTACCATCTGTTTTATTTAGAATATGGAGACGTCTTGCTTCAGAAAGCCTCTCATCTCTTTCTTTAGATGTCCAGCTTATATAAGGAAGAAACCCAGCTGAGACCGGAAGCCTCGGGATTCCCCTGATTTAACTTGCTGTAAAAAATGTAAAGAAAGAAAGAAAGAAAAAAAAAGAATATGATTATCAGCCAGAGATGGTAAAAGTGATAAGTGTTTTGAGGGATCATCCTTTGCTAGTTAACCAAATAGTAAAATAGTGTGTAGTTTACGATATTCTGTACATTTTAGATGTATACTGTACACAGGAGTCTCAGTAGAAATGATTTCTTAGAATTCAGGAGAATTGATCTCTCTCTCTCTCTCTCTCTCTCTCTCTCTCTCTCTCTGTCAGATTAACCCTCGTCTGTCCTTCTTTCTCTTCAGTCTTTCCTCACTCCACTAAGTAACAAACACCATCAAAAAGCCTTCTGAGGGCCCACTTTTATACATCGTCTGCATCAAACTCAATAACCCCCTCTCATTTACATCCGCTCTGACTGCCGGCTGCAATTATTGGAGACTCATCCATTTTCCGCTGCCTAATTGTCTTGAAAATTGCAAACGCAGTGTATGATTTATATTTTGAATCTAAATATATGGAGACTTATCAGAGTATGTTGGAAGAGCATATGCACATAAAGATACACACATTATTGCTCGGCCCTCTTAGCGTTCATCGGCACAAGCTTCAAAAAGGGGGCTCTTTTCAAGCCTTAACAATTAAAAGGGAGAGAGAGAGATTATTTCTGATAACTGCCCAGTGAGTAAGGAGGAAACACTCAGGGTTGTGCATTTACAGGAAACTATTCAATGATTAGCTAGTGTAAGAAATTGTTTAAAAAAATATATATATATATCTGAAATGGTTTATTCCTGTTGTATTACAACAATTTTCCAGGGATTACTAATTTATTAGAAATGATTCATAATAAATTAATGATTTATATGAAGCCCATCCAAATACAATATGGCTATAAAACCGAGGAAAAGTGTTTTTCCGTTCCTTCGTCCCCTCAACACTCCCCAGCATTCAGTCCTCTGGATTACGGTTGCTTGCTGAGGAAAGATTTAGTATTGAAGAGAAAATGGGAGTGAGCTTGAGAGCCATGACAGCATGAAAGCCGCCTTAAACAGGCCACTCAGTAATAAGGGTCTGATTAGCATTTCTCCTTGAATCAATGATGAATATCACAGGACAAGAGCTTCTCTCCGAGCAGGGAGAGGGCCATAACTCCGCTGCTAAAGTGTTATCATTTCATTAATCATGTCTAACCAAGAGCGTAGTCAGGATGGCTTTGAACGGGAGCCAGTAGTGTTATGCTGTGCTGTGGTTAAGCTTGGTTTATCAGAGTCGCAAAGCCAGGTCCGTGAATACGACGAGCTTGAGAAGCTTTATTTACGCTCGTTTATATCACAGTAGTGGGATACGGGGAACAGATTGTAACAGCCTTTAAAAGCTTTGTGCTGCCTTAGACTGAAAGCCCTCATTTGTGCGTGATGTATTGCAGCATGAATATGAAGAATGAACATGTTCTTTTTTTTTTCCTCTTCTTTCTTTCTCTTCATTTTAACAGAATTTAAGGAAAGCCGTGACAAATGGATAACACGCTGGAAGACTGAAAAATTCTCAACATTGCCAGCGTCTTGTTTTAGTTTAAATGTGTATTCTGTTATATAAAACAGTTGTGTGTGTGAGAGTGTTATCAAATTCAGGAAAATAAAATTCCTTGTGTTTAGTTCTAAGGATTTTTGCTCGTTGCTTAAGACTTTGTAAAAAAAATCTGGATACCCAGGTTAATTAATGAGGTAGATAGCTATCCTATTAGATTGATGAGGTTATGTCAGTGGTCAAGTGGAGGTTTTACAGGTGTTTTAGGTTAAACATATCGCAGTGGCTCTCGATATGGTGATTAGGCCATTATTTATTTATTTATTTATTTATAAACCAAAAAAAAAAACTATTTTACAAAACAAAAGTTTTTTTGTGGTTCAAGTTTTGTGCTTTAGGTAAAATGTAGTGCAGTGGCTGTTGAGATGATGAGGCTTTTATGTATTTATTTATTTATTTTTGTTTTGTTTGTTTACTGAATAAGTACTTTTTAAGCATTTCAGAATGGATATACTTTATAGATAACATTTTTTTCAGTGGCTCATGGGATGGTGATCTTGATTGTCTTTTAAAAAAATCACAAAAATTAAAAAAATAAAAATTTTACACTTTGAGTAAAATCTACATCATTTACAGCTGTGGCCATTAAGAATGCACGTTTTCTCCCGTGGAGGTCAGCAATTCGTCTCGCGGAGTGGTGCTGAATCCTGCAAGCACCATTTTATAATTTCAATAAATGCGTTGTGCTTTACAGAATATCCGCCAGACGGCGCATGGAAGGATTTTATCTAAAAGCCAGACCAAATTGCTCCTTCACTGCGTTCAATTCAGATTGTTAAATATTCTTATAGATACAAAGGTTACGTACATTTTAAAAGTACCTGATAAATTACAAACTACATGTAATGTAGTAAAATATTATTAAAGCAGTATTAGATATATTAATATAACAGTATTATGCTAGGATGGACATTGAAAAAGCTATTTATACAAAGTGTGAACTCGCTCCCATATGTACGTACAGTAATTTGTATGTACTAAATCCGAAACATCAGTACAGTAAATGAGATGGCGGATACGACACTTTCTAACCGAAGTGTCCTGGAACCATCACATTTAAATGTTGCAAATAACCTAGCAACCTAAAACCACAAACATACAGAAGTCTTACCAATTATCATACAAACTTTTACAAGTCCCTGTTGCCCTTAGCGCCTGTAAATCATATTTCTAAATAATATATAAACAGTTTTAAACATACACCTCCAGTATGAATCCATACTAGTACATTTATAGCAAGAAATCACTTTGTTACAAAGCGAACCACTTAAGGGAATGTAATTTTTCCACTGAGAATTCCCACAGCGCTACAAAACGCCTGCATCCCGAACAGTGCACTTCAGTGTAAATAGGAAACAACTTGAGACGAGGCATCTGTTCTGTGGACCTCATTCTCTGCAAACTTTTTGGATTGTGAGAACAGAAAGATTTCCAGTGAATGTGACCGTAACTGAGGAGATTAAAGCATTTCTACATGCCCTGTTTAGATGGAAGCACTGTCATGTAGATATGTCTTCACAATCCAGATGATAATTCATTAAAATCAGGGGCACCAAAAGAGGATCAGCAATGAATTAACAAGAGAATTGACGATGGTTAAATAAACATCTGGTCACAGCTGGAATATGCTTGCAAATACCAGTCCCATTAGATGTATTTCTACTTCGATGAACCTTTAATTCCACAAGGAATGAAAACCTTGGAGTGATGTGTCACAATTAGTAAGAATAATATGCCTAATTTTGCATAGCATCTTTCTCAGACCCAAAGTTACTTCATACGTACAGGAAAGAATATCCACAGAAACTGAAGACTATATAAAATCCATTATGAACTTGTGTGAATGACTAATCGTTACTAATTAATCATTAGTCAGTGGCTATAAATGAGTTGCATTTTGGTTCCCAGTGATGCTTCAAATCAGACCGGCGTGGGTAAAGTAGGTATTTAAAAATATATATGACACTCTGTAAATTTAATGTGTGGAACAACTTACACTCAGTACAGGCCTGTGATTTACTGCAACATAACATTACGGCAAGAGCTGTTACACTACCTGTACTGGGTCAACTACTTTTCATGTCCTAAAATAAGTGTCAAACATTGTTTCATGTCCTTGTGAGTTTTAGTACCATCTTCTTTTAAGTTGTTGAAAATTTTAAATTCCTGTCCTTTACATCTGGATTATTTGGCATGTGACAGTTAGCAAGCTCTGCATATTAGCATAATAGGATGAACAGGAGAGGGCCTAGAACTGAGCCCTGAAGAAGACCAATTTACAATTTGCTTAAAAGTGTTGTTGTGGAAATTAATATTAATCAGGTTGTTCTTCTTGTAGCACAAAATACGGAGGGCATTCAGGTCTAACCGGGACTTGTTGTCTTAGGAGCAGAAGAAATGAAGGAGTAAAACCTGTTTTAAGCAGACATTTACCAAAGACTTCAAACCACATTATAGTGATGAGACTCTTAGCCGTAGCAAAACATTTGACTGGTGTAAACATACAGTACGTTTGTGAATGATGATCCCAGCCAAGAACAGTCGTTTTTCGTGAATATTTAGTGATGGAACGCCTAATCCTTAAAAATAAACAAATAACTTGTCACCAACTTCCAGAAGAGACAACTCTGTCTGTGGGAACTGTACACACAATCATTCATGAACACCACTTGCACATTATAGGAACTTGCCTGGGAGTTATTGCCACATCCCCCAGTACAGTCATGCCCTCACTCCAAGACAATTCTACATGTTTGGGCCATTAAAGGAGTTCCTGGGAGGCCAGTGTTTCAGATGTGAAGCAAGCAGCTTCTCAGATGCTGAGAAAACTTTCTACCTTGATGGTGTCCAAGCACTAGTAAAACACTGGGATAAGTTCACTAGTGTAGCAGGGGATTACATAGAGAAATTAATTTAAATGAATACATTTTTACTCTTACAACTCTGTGGTTATTTTGCACTCCTGGTTTAACTTGAATGCTTTCACAATGGCCTCCTGCCCATATCATCTGAAATAAATCAGCTTGATCATTTTTCATGTTATTCTGTGAAACTAACTAGTCCTTGAGGATGCTCAATTTATCCTCTCGTTCACGAGCTGAAGGACCCCTTTTACTCATATCTCTTCTCTTTATGATCAGTTTAGAGCTTAAGCCCCCTTTTTTTCTCAAATTAAATATTTCATAAGCTCAATCTCCTTTTTCATTTTTAAGGTGTTCATGGTGTTGATGTTGTAAGTCTAAATCCATGCTCCTTCCCTCTTCGGCTAAATCCAGTTAGCTGTTAGCTTGACTTGGATGCGTTCCTTCCTGCCTGGGATTTTTTCCTGTAGCTACGGTTGTTCCTTTAGACAGGCTTACTGAGCAGGTGTGCGCTGTTTGCTAATGATATAGAGTTGGAAAATAGCAATGTTTCTGCTCGTCAGACCCCGGGGCAGCCAAACACGCTAAACACAAGCACAAGGTCATGTTTCTCCAGTTCTAATAAGGCCACACATAGTAGTTGTGATTAGTTTAATCACGCAGGACTTGATCGGAACTTGTGGTATAAAGTATAACATTACATCATGTGTTTTTACTCAGAGATGTACGAATAACAAAGCTAGTTGAGTGCATCCATACCGGCTAGAAAAAAAAAGAAACAAATATAAGATTATGCAGCACACTATTTTTTTGTCCCCAATGACAAAAAAAAGTCTTTTTTCAGCCAAAGTTGCTCCTTTGTCTTGTGAGTCAAATATATTATTCTAATCTGGCTAGCATCTGTTCTCTCTCTTGATATATTTAACAGCGATGTGACAGTGAGGTATTTTCTAGTAGGAGATTTATATGGACTTTATTTTTCTTGTTGCATTAGTATTTCCACATACAGTACCTGCTGACCTTCATGCACACTTATTAATCTGATTACAAATAATGATTCTAGCTTCAGCAAGAACACATCGTAGCTGTTGATCAGTTGCGCTATAATTATAGTGTCACGGTTTGCCATGTTTAGTTTCAACAGACACACACAAATGATGAAGTTTATTTCGCAATAATCATTAAAAAGAAGGATTATTCTTCCGCATGTCTGTGGGGGAACTACTACGCTAAAACACTGTGTTGAGGTTATTCAGTAATGTAAAGGACCGACATCGGGACATTGTTGGTATTAGCTTGTGTTTGAAAGTCAGGATTACTTTGATGAAATGAAGTCGGAACAACGTTAAGTATATGGCGATCTCATAGAGAGTCGACAAAGTGCCCCTAAAACAATGTTGCAAAACAAAGTTGCATATCAAAGCGATGGCCTGAATGAGATTCACACTCTGGTCACCAGTGAGATTACCGATAGACCACTGGGGAAAATGGTGTTGAAGCTAGTAAATGTGCATACTGTAGGTATATAAGAACAAGTTAGTCCTGACCTGAAATCTGCTTGACCTGGGTGTCCTGCGCTACTGATCGGTCAACATTATTACCCGAGTGGTGTTATTGTACGAACTGAATACATTTAACAACAAATGATGGTGTACTCTCTCTATATATATTTTTTTTTTACTTGTATTGTCAGCTTGCAAAGCAGTTGTTATCCATGGGTGCCAATATATATGGTTTATCACCTATTGTTCTTATCAGCTAATAGAAATCAAGCAGATTGGGTTCGGAGGAGCAAGAGCCATTTATTACTAAATAGAGGTTTTATTTATTTATTTATTTATTTATTTATTTATGCCTGCTTGATTTTTTTTTGTAAGGCACCTCTGACAAGTATACTCATGCTGTCATTCAATCAGACCGTTCCTCCCAGTTCCCAGACAGCCTGCTAATCTTTACGAAGAAAAATTTTAACTTGTCTATGCAAACTTTGAAACAAATATTTTCATAGCATGGATCAGGGGATCTCGTGTTGAGAGAAAGGGAAAAAAAGTTGTTCCCCTCCAATCACATTACAATTTACGTTTCATCCATCCTGGAGCCCAAGGGCACTTGAAAGCCACAGTCAGGGCCAATTTCTCACAAAAGCCAAACTCTCCGGCAAAGGCCTCCGTGCTGCGGATCACACTTAAATCAATTACATGCATTGTTTGCTCCCTCAGAAAATCAATGCGTCGAGTTCTCATCGTTCAGGGAGATATGTGCCCATGCGTGAGAATCGCCTGAGCGAGAAAGCCTTGATCCCTTTCCCTGTCAACAGTCTTGATTAATTATCACAACAGTACAGGATTTTTGCTGGATCACTGAGCCGGATGGTCTAGTAAAGACATTTCAGCTGACTGACTGAGTGATTCTCGTTGCTAAGAGGTACAAGTGCAGCAGATACTCAGGACATCTGCACCTTACCAAGACATAAAGTGCCTTAAAACTTGATTTTCCTTGGCGCGGTGGTGGTACCATCAAGGCGACATCATTTGCACTTACTATGTATCTTTAATTAGCTTAATTAGTTTAAGGCACATCATTGGACCTTATAGACCATTGACCACTGTACCTTTAAAGCTTTACCCCACAGTAAAGTGCAATAAGATATAAAATGGGTCCCCTTGACAGTATTACCCCAGTAACAAGCAAATCTACATTTTGTAACATTTATTTCTGAAAATGTAGGTTATTGTATCCAGTCTCATCCACAGATGGTTGCTGTAGGGACAGGTTTTAATTTCGACCAAGCAAGAGCAACACATTAGATTCTATTGCAAGCCAAGTTCTAATTAAACAAATGAAATAAGGTGCAGTTACTGCTTGGTTGTGGATAAACTGGACACCATTGGTTTAAGTAGTGGCATATAGCTAATATGGACCATCCATCCATCCATCCATCCATCCATCCGTTATCCATACTGCCTATCCTGTGCAGGGTCACGAGGGGACCTAGATCCTATCCCAGGGAATGTAAGGCAGGGTACACCCTGGATGGGGTACCAACCCATCACAAACACTCACACACCCAGTCATACACTACGAAACCACATAGACTGTAGGAGGAAATCAAAGTATCTGGAGGAAACCCACCAATCACAGGGCAATCATTCCAACTTCACACGCACCCAGACCCGAGGCAAGATTTGAAGCCCCAAAGGCCTGAGCCACCACACCACCCAATATGTAGACTAGCAATAAATCCTTAAAATATTTAATTCAATTCAATTCAATTCAATT
>JAOVVA010000051.1:2605121-2617118 GCA_028565275.1 Leiocassis micropogon
AGAGGGACAACCCATGTTAGATGTTTTGGAGATAAAGTCAGAGAGGCCAGATTGAGGTGGTTTGGGCATGTTCAGAGGGGGGATTGTGAGCATATCGGTAGAAGGATGCTGCGGTTGGAACTGCCAGGCAGGAGGTCTAGAGGAAGACCAAGGAGGAGATTTATGGATGCAGTGAGAGAGGACATGAAGTTAGTTGGGGTGAGAGAAGAGGATGCAGAGGATAGATTAAGATGGAGGCAGATGATTCGCTGTGGCGAGCCCTGAAAGGGAATAGCCGAAAGGCAAAGAAGATTTCTCTATATAATCCCCTGCTACACTAATGGACTTATCCCAGTGTTTCACTAGTGCTTGGACACCATCATGGTAGAAAGCTTTCTCAGTACACCGGAGCCATGATCGAACTCCCTGTCTGATTCACTTTTGAAATGCTGGCCTTCAAGGAACTCCTTTAATGGTCCAACCATGTGGAAATGTCTTGGAGCGAGTCCAGGACTGTACTGGGGATGTGGTAATAAGTACCAGTCAAGGTCCTGTACCGTGCAAGTGGTGTTGGTGAATGATCGTGTGTACAGTTTCCACAGACAGATGTGTCTCTTCTGCAAGTCGATTTTCAAGGATCAGGCGTTCCACACACTGGCTGTTCACGAGAACGACTGCAGTGATTTCCGAGCCACCACAGCTGGGATAGTAACTCATGGACGTACAGCCTTCTTTAAAACGTTTGCACCGTTCAAATGTTTCACCGCGGCTGGGAGTCTCATCACCATACTGTGCTTGGAGTCTTCTCTTTTACGCCTTCATTCATCATGAGTCCCGGTTTAGCTCGAACGCCCTCATATATTTGGGCTGCTGCTGTACTCTATGTTATTCATTCATTCATCTATTTTCAGTAACTGCTTAGAAATATTCAAGGAAAATAGATAGAGCACACACACACACACATACACACACATACACACACATACACAGACACACACAACTTACTAACATTTGGTTTCTTGCTGATGTATACATTGAATAATGTGAAATACATTTTAGAAAATTCCATAAAATGTGATGTTTTTTAATTAATTACAGCAAAAGATTTAATTACACAATGTCAGCCTTATTAAAGTAAAGAAAAAATCTTATTATTGAAAACTTGCCAAAATACAATAATGGGTAGTGAGTGAGCTGCAAACTGTGAAAATAAACTTTTATTACTGTATGCTTTGACCGCCATCACACCCGAACACTCAGTGATTAATACCTAATTTGAGAAATTATCCATTAAGTTTTGCTGCACAGAAGAATTATAGACTTCAAAGTATGAAAGGAACAAGCTGGAATTCCATTATTTAGAAAGGACCAAAAAAAACGAGAGTATGGGTTGATTCGGGACACGAGGACTGAAGGTCATTGAGGGAAACGGGTCTAAAACACAGGACTCGTCATTCTGTGATGACTGAACACTGAATCAGTTCTTTGCTCTCTTTCTTTTCACTATACACACTTTCGCTTGGAGAGATCGTTTTGAAATGCTCGGCTTTAATCTTTTATAGAAATGATATTCAAACTGATCTCTGAATGAGGTCCCAATTTTTTTAAAACACTGTTTCAACAGAAAACAGTTATAATGCTGTTTTCAGAATCTCACCACCGCTATAGAAGCAGCAACCAAGAAGCAAAGTAAAAGCAGAGGCTCTTCATATAAATATATATATATATATATATATATATATATATATCACATTAGTTGTAAGTAAGCTATTTTTCTCTCTGCAGAATCAGTTTGCCTATCAGGATGGCAGTTTTGGTATGGAGGCGATGATGGCCACTATTCCGCGAGTGGTAGCTGTGTCCTCTGTATCTCCATCGTGCTCCGCTCAAGAGCCTCAGCAGGGGGCAACGGGAGTCACAGAAGACCCGCGTTGCAACGGCACCCTGAGAAAACAAGCATCACCCCGGGTCAGGACCGGAGACGAAAGCAGCGCACAGCGCTACAGCACCGAGCCCACGCTGCTCCTGAGCGAACGAGCAGCCAGAGCAGAAAAAGACCAAGACGGATACATGACTACTAAGAAAGAGAAGAAACCCACAGGTACACTACAACCACCCCGTGCTTTCCTTAATAACCGTGACTTTCTGGAGTCCATTCTGAGAACTACAGAGCTACAGTTAAGACACATGAGAAAAGAGTTTCGAGATTAAAGTATTTCTAGTAAGACTTGTCATTTAATATATACGATATAGCTTCAATATCTCTCTAGGTTGTGTTTTTTTTTCTTTGTAGTGCAGTTTCCCAGAATCAATAATGTCGATCTTGTCTTAGAGATTAGGACCCTCAACAACTCCCCTTTTACATTTTCTACATCAACCTAATATCCATAAAGAAATTTAATATTATTCTACGATGAATACTCTGAGTAATGTTCTCGTGTCTTATGTCAAACATGCCTCTTTTTATTCAGTTGAAGCTAATTTTAGAAACAAGCAGAAAGGTTCCCTAGTTCAATAATACATGGCTTACGACTGGGATTGATGTCATAAAGATCAGATATGTAGCCCAAAGCATAAACATTATGTGGTGTGAGAGTGGAAGCCGTGAGAGATTGATGTTAGATATATCACTCAAACTTCTGGAATACTTATATATGTATGGTTTTTTGTTTGTTTTTTTATATTTAAGGCCTCTCTCGTCTTTTCTTGTTCTCTTGTTTCCTGTCGTATTCCGGTAGATTACCTCAACCCTGTGGAAGAGAACCCATTTGTGACCCGGCGCAGAAACGGTGAAGTCCATAACCTAGACCAAGGCCACCATTCCAGCTCCAATGGCCAACCCAAGATGGAGGATGAATACGTCAACGATCCGCTGTATCTCAACACCTTTCACAACTCTGGAGAGAAGAATCAGGAGGGCCTGCGGAAAAATGGCATCCCTGTGGCTCATGCAGGTGTCGTGGCATCGAGCAACCCTGGTACTACCAGTGTCCAAAATATTGCCCAGAAAGGTCACCCATCACACAGCGCCCCTTCAGGGCACGGCCACATCCCAATCCCGGCACAACCCATTTACTCTACTCAGTCTGGTGTACCCGCCCTCCCGGGACATGCCCTCCATCCTTCGCTTTCGGGTCACTCCTTCCACGCGTCGCATACCCTCCACCCGGCGCACTCTGGCACCGTTGTAGCGGACAAAAAGCCCAAAAAGACCTTCGACAACCCTGAGTACTGGCAGCACAGTCTTCCGCCGAAGGCGACGCTACATGGGCCGGAGGTCTTGCAGGACTGCAGCACGCGCTTCTTCTACAGGCAGAACGGCCGCATCAGGCCCGCTGTAGCCGAGAACCAGGAGTACCTAACGGAGTACGCCCTGAAAACAGGCACCGTGCTCCCGCCACCGCCGTACCGACAGAGAAACACAGTGGTGTAGCAACAAAGAGGCGAAAGAAAGAAAGAGGTTAGGGAGAAAGAGAAGGAGGGTTAGGCATTCTCACCCTGGATCGTACACCAGTACCAGTCCTCCTCCCTTCTTCTCCTCTTCTCTTCTCTACTCTACTCCTGACTGTATTTCATGCTTAATTAGCATCCAGATGGTGTTTCTTTAAACAAGACAGATGAAAGACAACCATGTCAGTCAACCCTCCTCTTCGTTTCAGCCCTCCACATCCAACACATCACAAATACTTGCCATGGTGTCATTGGCATGTGGACTTCGTATGCATCTGAGATAGTTTTCCTCTGCGATGCCAGATCCTCTACATGCATCATTCCGGAATTGGTTTGGAGACATCATTGACTTTTTTTTTCTTCTTTTACATTACGGTCTTTGGCTACTAATCTACTGCCACACTGTGGACGTTTTTAAACAAGTCAAGACCAAAACCAAGTCTGGCAATGCAGGCAATTTTTTGCCACCGCTACTACTACTACCGTAGAAATTATTCCTCTAGTTTGTTATAATATACCAGAAGCTAATCTACAGTGACATCGCTCATCCTCGTAGTACCATTAAGTCCCTCTAGTCACTGCCTTTCTTTAGAAAAATAATAATAATAACGATAAGAGAATTACATCTCCCTGAAGGGTTAATTTCGGGACCATAAAGTGCCAGTACAAAAGTGGCCAAATGTCTCACATCTAAAAAAACTAAACAAAAACATTGAGTTTAGCTTGGCACTCCATACGGGCGAAACATAGAGAGGGATTTGTGACCACTGCAAAGTCTACTGTTCATAACAGAGGATGTGTTCAATAGTCTGCCGCAACCATCCAACATGCATCGATTCATTTTTTTTCTTCTCACCAACATACAGCAACAGTTGTCGCACAGCAAACCACTAATTGTGATAATGGACTTCACACACACACACCACACATAGGGACGATTATATTGTACACAGTAGGCAGCACAAACCGGATCTATCTTAAACGCCTGATAATAATGACAAAGGCGTCATACAAAATGGGCGATACAGACCTCCGGGCCAACACTGACCTTTTTTTTTTTTTTTTTGAAGCCTTGAACATAGCGTACGAGATACGAAGAGGGATCTGAAAGCGTGACAGCACATCAAACGGAGGTCGAAGAGTGGCACGCCCGGACTTGCTGCCAATAAAAAATGCTTGAGCTGGCACAATTAATACTGACGCAGAGGAGCGTGAGAAGGATCGAGTGGCAGGGAAAAGGAAAAGAAAAACAACAAAAAAACTAAAAACATTGTGCCATGTGGAAGCAAAAAAAAACAAAAAACATTTAGGGGTGGGGGGACAACAACAACTTCCAAGGTGTTCTCCCTTTGGATTGTCCAGACAAGAAAACACTTTGTACAAGAAAAGGTTGTACTTCCTGCAACTTTCTCGCTTTGTATTATAAGATACATGTTCCTCATAATGTTGGAGAACAAATTGAAAAATGTTGCGAGAGAGTGGGCTGAGTGTCCAAGGCCAGGATGTGTGTGTAGTTTTGAGCACTGCCAGGCATTATGTTTTGCTGCTAATGGAGAGACTCCCACTTGTCTCTTACTGTACGTAGGGTTTAAAAGCACTTAACGGTCTGGCACTGTCGAATCACCTCTCTCTTTCCAACCACTAAGACTTGTCTTATCTGTTCGAGTCTTCTTTTGTCATGCCGGTAGAGGAACGCCAGCCTGCACCTGTGGATTGGGATACGGTGTTCTGTCTGTTTTTATTTTAAAATATTACAGTATCTAACAAAAGTGAGTAGACCCCTGACATTTCAGCAACCACTTTATTATTGGTTCTCAAGGGACAATACTACAATACTATAGAAATAAAACTGGATATACTTTAGAGTAGTCAATGTGCAGCTTGTATAGCAGTACAGACTCAACTGTATTGTCGTAATAACGAAAATGCATACATCCTACGTGAACATGTCCAAACTGTGTCCAAAGTGTCAATATTTTGTTCATAGTTATCTAGCACGGCCTTAATCCTCCTGGGCGTTTGGACTTCACCAGAGCTACACATGTTGTTGCTGGGATCCTCTTCCACTCCTCCATAATGGCATCACGGATATCGCTTGTTAGACTCTTCACCACTTTCCGCTTGACGACGACCCACAGGTGCTCAATAGTGTTCAGATCTGGAGACAAAACTCGGCCACATGAACATGATGAATAGGTCATGTGACTTTGCATGGTTAAAGATGTACAGCTGTTATCACTTAGGGTGTACCCACTTTTGTTGCCAGCTACTTTGACGATAATGGCGGTACAGTATGTTGAGTTATTTTTAGAAGACAGTAAATCGGTACTGATATACAAGCTGCACACCGACTCCTCTAAGATGTATCCAAGTTTCATTTCTATAGTCTTGTCCTTTGAGTTATACGAAAACATTTGCTGTAATTAGAGGGGTGTACTCACTTTTGTGACTGGGTGTACATGTTAAGGCGTAGAATTTGGTGCTGATGCTTTGTACTCACAGATTAACCAGTTTCAATGGAGTTCTGCTAACTTTGCTCCACAAGACCAACCTTAATACACTGGAGGGATTTCCTATACACATCCTGCGGTTGACATCAGCACTGTACCAGAAGTATCGCTTGCTTTAGACGAAGCACTTACTGTATCTCATGGAAAAAGAAACGCCAAACTGCTTCACCACACATCCCAAAGCTCTATGGAAATTAGCGTTCAATTATCGTATCATGTCCCTGTTAACATTGACATGTTTAAGAGATATAAATAGTATGATACTTGAATCGTTTTTAATTTAGATCGTGCCACGCCGAGTCGAGGCCACACGACTACTCTAGTTTAAGTGCATAATTACTGTTAGACGACTAAACTGAGGTGAGAAGAAAAGGAACGTACTGTAAGGGGAACTTCTCAGCTAAATAAAGACGTCCCTACTGCACTCGTCCTCACGGTGAACGGAGTAAGGTTTTCCAGACAAATGGGATTCAAGCATATAAGACATAATTGCATCAAAGAGAGAGCACAGGTTAGCGTTTCCTTTTGATATTACACATACAGTAGTTACGGGCATACAGTAAATGTCACAATCACTTCTTCAAGTCACATTTCACAAAAAGCAGCAAAATGTTTCTTATTACACCTTTCGACGTTTGTATCGCATGTATAGCAGCTATGGAGGAGGAAGTCCTTGGAGAAAACTCCAAACCTCCATGTGTAGAGATGTAGCAAACACTGGGACAGAGCCCTCCTTAAATAATAATAATAATAATAATAATAATAATAATAATAATAAGCAGCTAATAAAATAATTTCTAGACCAAAACACTGAAGGACAAACAAACATCTGTGATAACTTTTTAAGTTTGGAGAATCACAATTGAAGGACGTTTGTGTGGCGGTGTAGGAAAACCTTTTTTTTTTTTCTTATGTGCATGCATATAAATCAGAAGTTATATAATTTATAAGTATATAGTTAGGTATTTTTACACAGAAAAAAATATATATAAGAGAACAATGCTGTTCTGATTCCACTAAAGGATGCCACAGGTACCGCTACATCCCTAACCTAACCTGATCTTATAGAACCCCAACAATACTGATACATTTTAAAGGTCCCATATTTTCATGTTTCTTCACCAATTTAACACACCATGAACTGTGTGACAGGGTTAATTTTCAAGCTTAAATTCCCCTCCATCCATCCATCCATCCATCTAGGAACCTCTGTAGTCCAACTAGGGACCGTGAAGACCAATGGTGACCATTATATTTATTCCTCAACCGTGGTAGGACCTCCGGTCAACATTTATACACACATTCACACACTACAGGCAATTTAGGAACGCCAATTAGCCTAATCTGTGGGAGGAAACCAGAGAACCTGGAGGAAACCTAACAAGCACTGGGAGAACATGGAAACTCCATGAACACAGACCTGATGTGGCAATCAAACCCGGACCCTGGAGGTGCGAGGCGACAGTGCTAACCACTAAGCCACTGTGCCGCTGAAATACCCCTCAAATACTCTATCTTACCTCATACCTCGACCTCCCTCCTCATTTCAATGTCTACTATATGATCCACGCGCCTTCTCCGAAGAACAGTAGAGATGAGCAACAAGCTTCTTATATGAAGTCACAATAGGTGGAAAATCTAATTGAATACAATACACACACAAACACTAGAGACCCATCTGAAGACGATTAAAAAGAGCATTTTACATAAGAATTGCCCTTTCCTCCAGGGTGGAGGGTTCGATTCCCACCACAGGGTCTGTGTGCATGGAGTTTGCATGTTCTCCCTGTGCTTGGTCGGTTTCCTCCTGGTATTCTGGTTTCCTCCTACAGTCCGAACACATGCAGATTAGGATAATTGGCGTTCCCAAATTTCCCGTAGTGTGTGAATGTTGACCAGAGGTCCTAACCACGGTCATAAAAATGGGAGTAAATACAATAGTCACAATTGGCCTCAACAGTCCCTAGTTGGACTGCAGAAGTTCCTAGATGGGTGGAGGGGCCCTTTAAAGAATTGTAAGTTAAAAATGTCCATTTTAAATTTTACCATTATTTATTTAATACCAAGTAAATGTCTGACCAAATTTCTTATGTCTGTATTATGAACAGACAACTCAATTTACCCACAGCGACATCCCAATGGTTTTCCCACACCACCACACACGCTTGCGATGGAAGAAACGATACTCAGAATGCAAAACCTAAATAAGGATCAACATAAAGATCTCAATAACCTCATTTCTCTTAATATAAATGTGCAAACCAACCTTTTAAAATGTGACCCTTTTGTACATAACTGGATTTTTTTTTCCACATAATATGAACATATTATTGAAATTTTAGTGAAGGTATTTTTTTTTATTATTATTTTTCTCCTTTTTTAATTAAATAGAGTTGAATGCTTGAAGGTAATATTTGTAGGTATGTTAATACCTGTACCTACAGTACCTAAAAACAAGAAAGAATAAAAAAAATTAAATAAAAAAAAACCTACATAATTAAACGAGTCGAACGAGCAGAAAGACAGCAATTAAATCAATGAACTTATGAACTTGTCTTATATACGGTATATTAATGTATGTGGAATCAAAGGCCATGTGATTCTAAGACGTTTCAGCACACTGTTGTTAAGGAAATAATTACGAGTACTGATTTATACTGTACAGTATCTACCAGTGCGGTTGACACTTTAATAGGGGATTGGCATGAAGTACATACAGGGTTTGTGTTTGTTTGGGCAGTGGTTTATCTTTCGCTGTCTTTTTCGTATTTACAGTAATTTATTTCTTTCATGTCTATATGACTAGAAAGGAGAAAGAGAGAGAGAGAGAGAGAGAGACTAAGCACAGTTTTCACATCCATCCTCCGTTTTATATTCAACCAGTTATGGGAAGGTGATGACTTCCTGAGTTACAACAAAAAAATAAAAAAAATAAACAAAAAGAAAAAAAAAATACACACTTTGCAATGGTCGTTCCTCGTAATTTTACTACTGTTAACTGAGAAAATGTGAATAGTATTTTTATAGATTGTTTAACTGGCCAGGTGAATTTGTAAATAGACGGTACGCATTATCTTTTGGACTGTTCCGATTTTTTTTTTTTTCTTACAGCTTCTCACTTTTTTTAACCACATTGTGTGTGTGTGTGTGTGTGTGTGTGTCAGAGAGAGAGCGATCAGTTACTACTATTTGATTTCTGTATATATCTGTAATTTGAGCAGCACTTATTTTGTTTGTAGAGCTTGCGGGGATCTTTCTTTTCTTTTTTTTATTATTATTATCATTATTATTATTATTATTATCATTATTATTAATATTTTTCTTTGTAGTGCCCCGATGTGACACTTGTGACTGTATATTTAGCCCAGCTTGGTGAACCTCTTGTTCCTCTACCCTCTATTCAAATCGGTACAGTAGGAGTCGATTCGTTTCCTTCTCTCTGTCCAGTATAACCTCACTTGCATCCTTTCCTTATTTTTATCTTTTTGTACAGAATCCTGCTGTGGAGGGAGTGTCCGCAGCTCTCTTGCAATACTGGTTATATATATATCCCCTTAAAGTGTGACATTCTCTCCCATCATGCCCCAGTGCATCTGGTTTGTACTTGATTAATATAGCGGTCTTTCAGTCAAGGTTATACCGATCAAACCTTTCGGTGCCGATTAGGTAAAAAACAGGACGGAATCGTCCACACGGAGACTGGAGACTGCCTCTGAGAAGTTCGACCTGTATGACTTTAAGACTCCCAGCCTGGACCACTCTGAGATGCGGCTCCCGTTAATTGCCCTACTAATGGTGTTTCTCCGTGAGATTAATGTGTCGTTATGTATTATCCACTTTGACAAATTGAATAATTGATCGGACGGCTTATTTCGCCGCCCCGAGCTTTGACTGATGGCTTGTCAGAGCGAATTCTCGTCTTTCTTTCTTTTCGAGACGAGAGGCACCACAGAGAGCGGTGCAGTAGGAGGTTGGGTTCCTGCTGACTTCGATGCTCTTCCCAGCTATGCCCACTCCCCACCTTTCCCTCCCCCCCCCCGAAAAAGTTTTGTTACATGAATCTGTCAAAAGTATATTTTTAATTTAATATGAATAAATAAATGCCGATACAGTACCTACAATATGATGCGTCTTGTCTGTTTAATGCATGTCCAGTGAAATCCCCTACAATAAAATCTGATATATATATATATATATACATCAACCAGGACCTGACATTAAACAGCTTTGTCTACCTTATTAATTATTATACTATAAACACTTTATAGCTCTTAAAACACCACCGGAAGTCTGTAATCTACATGTTGAATGTATTTCACTTTAGTGCTTACAATAAACAAAAGAATCTAAGATGAGGGGATCTCAGTTTACTAGTAGTACAACAAACACCTACAAGACACCCTAAAGCCCAAGTCTAATCACTTCACATTTCTCACAGAGCCTTTAAAGCAACCTGTTTTCTTTTTAAATAATTTACAGCAGTAACTCATTAGCTATATTGTAGCACTTATCCTATGCAGGGTCTCAGAAGGCCTGGAGTATAACATAATTTAACGTCCATGGCAGGGTAAACTCTAGATAGGGTGCCAGTTCTTAGACATAAGCACACACTACGGGTAGCTTGGAAACGCTAATCAGCCTAATCTGCATGTCTTTGGACTGTGGGAGGAAACCAGTGGAAACCCAGCAAGCACGGTGAGAACATGTAAACTCCATGCACTTTTTGCAAAAGAGTGTTCAAGTCAAACCGGGACAGAAGACTTCAAGCACAGTACGGTGATGACTGTGATGGTATCCAAGCACTAGTGAGTGGGTATAAGTGCATTAGTGGAACAGGTGATTATATAGAGACATATACTCTGATAACTATGTTCTGTTATTCTGCACAATCTTAAGTCCCGCTTTGACTTGAATGGCCCTTGTACAGTGTATCACATTTAATAAAATAAATATTGGTGATTATCCTGGCATCATTAGTAAATTTTACAACACGAAAAAAAAAGATTGCAATAAATCATAATGTACAGTACACTTTTCATCCCACGAAATAATAACGTGGCATGATGGTTCTGAGCTTTCGTTTTTTTGTCAGAATTTAAAGGATTTCAGAGTTCTTGCACATAAACAGTCCTAAATTTGAAAGGAAACGTGCCTTCCACTTCACCCTATTCTCTCATCAAACCACATCATTCTGACAGTTATATTTAGAGTTGAAGAGTGCTTAACCTAATGTGCCGGGTTTTATGAATAAGCACAAGTACAATCGTGCTTTTCTGGGGCATCAAAATGAGTAATTGTTGGCCTTATTAGCTGCACGCCTGTTAATAAGAGAGATGCAGAGTGGTGAGGTTTTTATGAGGAAATGTGTAAAATACATCCATAAAACAGGAACAAAACACAGAAGCCTGTCCTTGATCAGGAAAGAAATGGGAAAAGCTCAGCGAGGAGGGAGCACTTCTGTGAGAAAATGGATGTTAAGTACTCACTCATTAGCTGCTTAGACTTGCAAATTAGCATTGAGTGCAGTTCCTTATATAAATATTCACCCCCCCCACTGAACATTTTCACGTTTTTGTTTTGTATGTTACAGTCTGAAACTGAAATAAACTTAATAGAGATCTTATTGTTCCTTACCTGCTTCTCTGACTAATTCCCACTTTATGATGGTGAATGATTTGTGGTGTACGACCTACGTTCCATATTATTATTAATTTTAAATAATAGATTCATTGTAATTTCATGGGATGGTCAAAGTTTAATTGTTCTTTATAAACAAACCCTGATCTTTTTTTGTCCTAGATTCATTTGGATTGTTTCTTGGTCTTCATGATTCTACTTGTTTAGCTGTGTCCTCTGAAAATCATTGGGGTTTTCCAGGAACAGGTGTACTGATATGAACATTACTAACACACTAATTATGACCATTTTGACCAATTTTGCTATTATGCAAAATTCACTGTCTCCAGAAGGAAACACAGACCTGAGGGCTCCCTGAGATGTAAAGCAAACAATCACCTCACCGTCAACAAACCTGAGTGATCAATGAGAGTGAGGAAGA
>JAOVVA010000051.1:2622156-2633109 GCA_028565275.1 Leiocassis micropogon
GTGTGTGTGTGTGTGTGTGTGTGTGTGTGTGTGTGTGTGTGTGTGTGTGTGTGTGTGTGTGTGTGTGTGTGAAAATGTGTGTGAGGAAATGGCATGTAGGTTTCTACAGAATGTGGGTGTGAAAATGTGCTTAATTGCTCTTTAAGATTTTACATCGGTTTGGAAATGTGATGAAATGCCATTCTGGGTTCTACATGGGTGTAAAAATGGAATTAAATGCCCTTTAGGTTTCTATGTGTTTGTGAAACATGTAAGAAATGCCCTTTAGGTTTCTACATGGGTGTTAAAACGTGATTAAATGCTCTTGAGGGACTTACAGTACATGGGTTAAAAAATGTGATGAAATGCCCTTTAGGGTGTCTATTGTGTAAAATATGAGAAAACAGCCTGTAAAATTCTACTAGGTTTCTACTTGGGTGTACAAATGTGCCTAAATGCTCTTTATGATTTTACATGGGTGGGAAAATGTTAGAAAATGCCCTTTAGATTTCACTTGTGAGTAAAAATGTGATAAAATGCCCTTAAATGTTCTTTTCCTTGCAAAGAATCATGATGGTGTGAACTAATGTAAAAACAAAAAAATTATAATGTTCTCTACGATGGCAATACACAGAGACACACGACACAGAGACAATGCCCTAAAGGGTGTGGGTATGTGCAAGAAATACAGTACATCCTGGTGCCCTCTATGGTCTCTTTAGCAAAAGAATGAGATGTACTGTACTGTAGGTGCGCCCTCTAGGCCTCATAGATGAACAAACAAGGGTTAATGCCCTCTAGGTGCACCTGATTTTTTTTCCCCTACAAATGAGCTGTAGTCAATTTAATTAATACTTTATTAAAAATTAAATAAGCTGTGACAAAATGTATAATATGTATAACAAAATAAATGAGCTGGGATAAATGTAATTGTTTAATTTGAATTCATTTAAAATCATTTGATAGATTATTGTTATTATTGATTGTTGTTAATTATTATATACCGTTTTATGTCAAATTAACACTGGCATGTTCATGCTGTGTGCAGTTCTAACAGTAACACATGCACGCCATTGCAACATCCGAGTGTTTCCGTGTATTTTCCTGCCTACAGGTCGATCTCGAACAGGCCACTAAAGCCCTCCGAGCTGAGCTGGGATTCCCACCAGGGCTTTCATTACCGAATATATTACATTCCATTACGATCACGAGACGCGGCACAAACTCTGCCCCACACTCCGACTCAGTCATGGCACATCAGTATTCACAGCTAAGCTGTAAGTCAATCTTCTGTGTAAAGCCTCTGATATGATTTGGGATTTAACGATTGCGACCATATACTCCTTCCTTTATTCCCTTGAGAGGTGTGCACTGGGCCCGAGATTTTGATATTGAGCTTTATACAATACTGTAACATACTTGGATGGAAGTGCTTACTCAGCAGCTCGGTTATATTTTATAAGTTGCAAGAAAGTCTCAAGGGGGAAGAAAAAGAAAGTAGTACTAGTGGTAGACCAGAACAACAAAGGGAATATCAAGAAGACCCTGACAAGAACCAAGGAAGAAGGAACCCAGACTAAACAAACAGTTTATGCAGAGTTCCTACTGGCTGAAGATAGAAGATACCAAACTCTACTGATAAATATCATTGACATCCTTAGACTACTAACTCGCTGCCTGAGATCTCTCTATCACAATCATCACTTATTCCCGTGAGATTTTATTTAAAACAATACAGGCATTATCGAGAAATGCAACAGCACCATGTTTTAGTTTTATATCAGATTTTGATTGTGTGTTTTTCAAAACTTCAGGATTAAACTAGAGAGGTACATTTGTACATGAGTGGTGCATGCTGTGGCAAAACACTGGAGTCATGCTAGTAGCATGCTAATCACATGCTAATCATGTTAGCATCATGCTGGCAACATGCTAATATTGTTGGCATCATGTTAGCAACAGGCTAATCATGCTAATGATGTTGCTAGAGGACGGGGCTTATTAGCATCATGATAAGCGCGAAGGAATGATTGGTTGCCTGATTTAATTGCACACAGTTAATTCCCCATTATATGTCAACGGAGAAAATTTAGCCACCTCTTGCGCCCCAGGGGTACAACTTATACCCTCTTTTGGTGTATGATCTAACAACTTGCAAGCCTCTTCAAATGTGGTAAATTTGAAAAAAATAAATAAAATAAACTTGCTCTGCGCTAGAATCCATTAAAATTGGTCTAAATGTTAAGTCTATGGGACTTTTGGGGGCAGTAAATTGCCACCCCTTAGAAAAGTCATAGCATCCCATTTTCAAATAAGCCGCACGATTTGACACCTCTTTCATGGGTCTACGTTAAACGGTAGGAGACTAGCCAAACTTTTGTATGGAAGAAGGAAAAAAGAGGAAAAAAAGTCTGTGAGATAATAATAGTAGTGGTTCATTTCACAAGCACCAGTCATAGCACAATGTCTCCAGTAAATGTCCTGGACTAGTCCAATACTAGCCGAACACCTAATGTAGATGTCACTCCTACTAGAACTTAGATTTTAATAAATAAAATTTGACCTGAAAATTGACGGAAAAAAAAAATTAATCGGAGCTTCAATTTCCATAAAAATACAATACAAATAAGTTTGAACACTGATACACAATCGGCTGTATACAATTCAAATGTACCAGACTTTAAAAACAGATGGACAGGCAATGCCCATCAGCCACTTAACGTAGGTATCTTAGAGCCCCATCACACTCTAACAAAGACCACAAGATCCTAAAAATATCGAAGAATGGGGCCAACATGGGAAAATGTATCAAGTTCATACTTTTCCCCAGACATGTCCCCGTCAGGTGCTCAATGTGTCCATCATGGTGTCACTAATTTCCCATCATGCACATGATGACGTTCTCACTATTGTTCGAAGAGATCGAACCGAAGTATTACTACATATAATCAGATCGCACCACTGTCTTATCACGTTCCTCACACATGGTCACTGTGTCTGGCTCGTTGGTATAAATACCACAACATGAGCAATGCTTTTTATCACAAATTCATGATGTGTAGAATTGGATCCAGTATTTATACTAAATTCTCTGAACGTGACATAGACGCGCTGATAACCTGCTGCATGTGTGCCGTAAACATGTTAAGCAACATAATGTGAATTTAATGTGGTCCTTTTACATGGCCAGGACCTACCATGGTCATAGCACAAGCCTGAAGAGGGAGTCGTGAGAACTTCTTTGACATATGCAGCAACAACGCACTGACATCCCAATGACAACTCGGTCAGAGCGCCATCTGGTTTTAGTTACGACGTTAACTGGTCAATGGCGTCGTTACTGCATCCTTCTTAAGCTCCGTCTGCTTCTTGCTCTGACCATGTCCTGAACCAGATGTGTATTGCACACAGAGTTTGCTAATCAGCAAAGGCAATGTTAGACGGTTAACCAGGTAAGGAGTCTTAAAGTAGCCATTTTTATCCACGGGTATATGTGCAGAGCATTCCAATTGGTCTAGGAGCAGTCTCGCATTTCTTTTCCATTTCATGAAAAGTCAATACAGTAACGTCATGCTGTTCATTAAAGTTGCTTTGTATCTATAAAGCATTAAATAGGAATGCATTGATACCGACACCTGTATCGGGTATCAGACATCCGGCATCACATGATACTAAACAGTGTGGGGTGTGTACAGAGCCATGCTAATGAACAGACGACATGACACAAGAGTGATCTGGATGGATTTCACGGCATTGGTGAGTAAAGCAGAGCAGAGTAGAAACTGATCTGTGAAAATACCAAGAGGAGAAACTAGAGCATCTTCCTACGATACGAGAGATGAAACCACTTTGTGGCTTTGAAAGAGAATCTTTAATATAGAATCCGAGTGTAAATTGTGAAGGAAGCGCGTGTGAGTGTTCAGTGATCGCAGATATGAACTGATCTCTCTCTTATTTCACCGCTCCATGTGCAGTGTTTAATGAACAGGCTTACCGAAACCACCCAGTTAGACATACTGATTATTAGAGCTGTGCAACTTAATCATCTAATGTTGGTTAATTTAGTAAAAACTAATCATTTGGTCAGTTTTCGTTTCAGAGCCGATTCTCACCTTTTAAACAAATTCCTTAAAATACGCGTCATACTGCTTTTGTAGAAAGTAGAAACAACTTGCACCCTCTGCAAATACTCACATTTTGTCCACATTTTCAGTTTAAGGGCACTTGGTGGATTACTGCCACCTACTGGAGTGGAGTGTGGAATAGACGATGGCGGGAAAATGAAGTTTAATGCTGTGTATGAGACAGTTAAACAATTAATAAAAGTTACACAGTGGTTCAGAGTTTATTAGCCATTTTTAGTAGATTGTGAATACAGGCTGTCTCGCCAAGTGGATTGGTATGTTTTACTTTGTATATTCATGTCAATAGCGTATAAGACTCACTTTGTCGGACTTACGAATGTGCTCCCGGAACTGAACCCGCTCGTACTGTAAGTCCGATTTGTTTTTTAACCCGACAAAGTGAGTCTTATACGCTATTGACATGAATATACAATGTAAAGCATACCAATCCACTAGGCTAAACCTCTGTCTCCGTTCCTCACACTGCAATCAAGTGGCCACAAACCATAACCAAAAAAGCTAAAGAAATGAATCTTCCACATGTGAAATACAACATTGTTGTCCTTGTGCCTTTAACTTACTAGTTGAGTCCCAGACGCCATTTTGTCCCAGAGCTGTTTTCCACTGTATCGGACTGTGAACTATTGTGTTGAGGATTTTCCCGAAATTAGTATTATTCACCATCAGGACAGCTTTACAGGACAGACATTTTCCATCATCAAACCCCCAGACTGATTCATTGAAACCGACTCATTTCTCCCGCACACACACACACACATACAATATACCAGACTCTAGACATTTTATACATTCACTTACACACTGAAAATATTGTATATAATTGTAAATATTGGTACTTGATGCACTGCAGTGTTTATTTTTTTACAATACACGTGAGCTACTTCCATGATTGAACCGTTCATATCTACGCAAATTTCGTAACTCGAATGTTTGTAAATCGGGAATGACCTGTACTTTCTACATCTGCTTGAAATAAATCAGACACTTGCTGTAGTAGTACTCTTGAAGCGCATCAAATCAACAGTCTCACAGCTCCACTCCACTCACTATAATATTCTATTAATAAAATATGCTGCACATGCTGAGTTCAATAACTGTTTCATGATATCTAATTAAGGATGTTAATTAATATTGACTATTAAGGTGTCTTATGTTGTCATTGGGGGAGAAGAACAGACAAAAAAATTAAACAAATTCTCAGTTTACAAACGTATGTATAACGTATAACGTTTACAAAATGTCTATATTTGGTCCAATAATATGTTATTGGTCACTCTGTCTGTGTGTTTTACAAACATTTAACCAATGAAAAGTATTAAGAGCTCGTGTTTAAATCTCATAACTGCATTCAATTGTCAAACTATGGGCTGATTTTTTTTTTTTTGTTGTTAAAATTGAATGGTTTTGGGTGGCACAGTGACATAATGGTGGTGTAATGGTTAGCACTGTGCCCGTGCGTCTCCAGAGTCGAGGGTTTGATTCCCACCTCGGTTCTGTGTGTGAGTTTGCATGTTCTCCCCATGCTTCGTGGGTTTCCTCTCGGAACTCTGGTTTCCTCCCAAGGTCTAAAGACATGCAGATTAGTCTAACTGTGTGTGAGTGTGTGTGCGCCCTGTGCTAGATTGGTACCCTATCCAGGGTGTACCCCACCTCAGTCTCGTGACCCCTGGGGATAGGCTCAAGGCCCCCTGTGACCCTGTACAGGATAAGCTCTATAGAGAATGAGTGAGGGTTAGTGAGTAATGCTTTTAATTGTTTTGGTCACTTTTGGCATTAGTTTTGATCAATTTCTGGTCACTTGAAGATGTCATCCTTCAGTCTTATCCTCCTTGCTTTACATTAGACTTTTAGTTAGTATTCCCCACACTTCACACCCTGGTTAATTCCCAAACATTGTTGGCTTCCCTTTTTGTTCCCTTTTAGGTACAAATTTTCCATTTAAATCTGTGCTTTGGGGTTCATGAATCATCTCAAGTTCCATATTTATGTTTCCCAGCTTTAACCTGTCTGTATTCTCCTTGTTACTCTTTATGAATGAGCTAGATTTCACTAAGTGCTCGAATCCCTAGACTGCCACGAGTGCCCTTTTTGTATTTGCACAAATACTGTACACACTCCTGCAACAGAATCTCACACAGCATGCCATGGCAAAGATTTTTTTTATACAAGCTGTGACTTCATATAAACTTGTAATACCATTATAAACCAGGAGCACAAACATCAGCTTACTTCCAAGTGCTTTAACATATTTCCTCAAACCCGGCATCAAAGCCCAGCCGTCTCCCCGTACGCCCCTCCGTCTCATCCGGCTCATTAAAAAAGTATTCTCATATTCGGAATAAAGACGCAATAGTGCCGACACTTGTTTTCAGCATGGTCTGCTATGAAACCGAGAGTGTAATCTCACCCTGGGGTGGCCTTGGTTTATAGTTCCTGATCGTTCTTTTTTAAAGGGCCAAACTGAGGAGCGCTCAGAAATGTGCAGGATGTTGTAACCATGAGGCAGGAGAAAATTTTTCCCTTTTAATTAACTCCGCGAGGCGGCAAGGAGCGGCCATTGTAGGAGCTGAAAAACTGATGCAATTACCCGACTCTATTCAGCCGGCGTACAATAGTGTGATGGAGCCTCATTGTGGAGCGACAATGCCATAATTGTAGAGTGTCACACCTCAGTGCAGCCAAGGCATCATACGCGGTAACGTTCGAAGAAAGACCAAGTACACTGGAGCACACTTTCGAAAGAAATATGAAGCAGAGAAGAGATAAGTATTAAAGCGTTTTAATTATCACTTCCTGAGGGCCGTGTGACTAATACGGCTCGGCTCTGAAACAGGGGAGATTTTTATTTTTTGTCTGAAAAGAAAATGAAGAGTCTTTTCTCATATAAACGACTACGCATAATAGACGCAGTGGAGATCTCTGAAGGTGCATATAAATAAATTATTTTGTGTAAAATGTACACACACTTACAATTGATTCAACACCAGCCATTTGGAAATCCTTAGTAGGTCCAGTGGGTGGTTTGCTCATGAAGTCATGCCGCTGCATTGTGTGGCGCAAACTGCTGGAGATCAGGAAGTGGTTTTCTGCATAGTGAGCGTTATTATAAGCTATAAAAATGCCTATGGTTTGTGTTTTTAGAGTTTTATTCAAATCGATCAAACCAATGAAAATGCTTTTATCGAGCGTCACAGGTTGGTTTTAGGTGCGGGTCCAAAATATTGATCAAGAGCCATCAACAAGGACCTTCGTCCGCAGGCAGGAGGAGCAGGGTCAGATAACGCATGTGTGTGTGTGTGCACTTTGTTAAAGGTATCATAACATAAGTGGCTACTGTATGTCTACTGTATGTAACTTTTTCATTTATAAATTAAAGTCATTGTCTCTTCTTTGATTTGCTGGAATGCGTACACCTGCACAACAATAAGTGTGTGTGTGTGTGTGTGTGTGTGTGTGTGTGTGTGTGTGTATGCACACCAGTGATAGATATAAAGACTGCTACAGTATTCACAATTATGAGTTAACAGTTACAGTAGACAAAAGGCAGGTAAACATAAGTAAACCTTCAGCTTGTTTGACGGCTTAACTAGCCAATCACAGAAGAGTATGAGGCAGCGAGTGGGAATAAGCAACACGTCTCACCCAGACAGGACCCATCGTCCTGTGTACATCACTATTCTGACCACAAGCGTTACCACGTCTGCTATTTCATCCCAAACAGCAAGATAGAGCAAAAAGCAAACGTGAAATCCTGCTTGAAACTGTGCAAATCTGCCACAGAGACGTTTGATGTGATTCGGCAAGATTACTGTGATGCAGCAATGAGTTGCTCGAGGTGTCGAGGTGTGTCCCTGAAAATGTCAAAACCATTCGGCAACTTGTGCATGACGATCGTCAGAGAACAATCCACAACACTGCTGCCATTGTCTGTGCGTCATACGGAACAGTCCAGGCGATGTTCACGTGTGATTTCAACATGCGCCGTGTTGATGCCAAGTTCATCCCCAGGCTGCTGACCCAGGAGCAGAAGGAACATCACATTGAAGTCTGCCAAGAACTTCATCAGTGTGCCCTGGATGACACGTCCTTCATGTCGAGGAGCATTACTGGTGACGAAACTTGGGTGTACGGGTAAGATCCTTAGATGAAGCAACAGACTCCACGACTGAAAAAGGCGAGGCAGGAACGCAGCTCGACCAAGTGCATGCTCATCGTCTTTTTGACATTCACAGCATTGTGCATCGAGAATTCATACCCAGGGGCCTCAATAGCGAATTCTACTGACAGGTTTTAAGGTGTTTGAGGAAGGACATACGGCAAAAGCGACTGAATCTGTGGCACGCGAAAACTTTTTGATACCTGCTCGTATTATCGTATTTTGACGAGATTCAAGAAGTTACTCAAACTAACTCAATAGCAGTCTTTCAATCTTGTTGTGAAATCACTCCTCTTCATGAAATAAGGATAACTTTCAACATATCTGATGATCATCTGTTTATACTGTTCTCTGGGACAGTATAAACCGATACAACACAGACACAACACAGACTTTCTCCAATCTCATCATTCTGTTTTTCACTTCTCGATAACATCATCGAACACTCTGCAAAACCTTCACCTTCCTTCACCTCAAGAACATAGCAAAGCTACAGTACGTCCCAGTCTCAGTTTTGAACTCTGAAAATACCTTTCTTGTCTATGGACAAGACTACTCACTGGACTAGAGTAATGCAGCTTTGGGATCTCCGGCCAGAGGCTTCTGAAACTGTGATACGTTCAACATAGTGCTGCTGGAATCCTGTTCAGAGCGAGAACATTTCACCTATAAATATCTACTCCTGGCCCTTTAGTGCATTCATGGCACCACACCTCTCTAAATTCTAACCCCAATTGGGGAACCAAAAACAGTTGGCTCCTTCATTCCCCAAGGACCAAACCGTGTTTAATGGGAGACAGAGCCTTTCTGCTCTGCTGCTCCTCTTCTGTGGAATTCCCTCCCAGACTACTAATGTTTAGAGTCTCTGTCTGCTTGTAAATCAGACTGGAAAACTTACAGTACATAAGGCTTTTAGATAGTTGTTGTTTTTTTGTGTGTCTTTTAATCATTATAGGTAAACACTTTGAGATTGTGTCTACATGAAAAGTGCTATAGAAATACAATGTATTATTATTATTATTATTATTATTATTGAGCCTAGGGCAGCAGTATTCAGCTTGATGCTGTTCCCTTTTTTCTTTTTCTTTTTTTTAGCACTTTATCACCCCTTTCCTTTTGGAGTTCTAACAGCTTCCTCTCTTCTTAAAAGGCCGTCCACAAGATGTTGGAGTGTTTCTGTGGGAATTCGTGTCCATTCATTCTGTAGAGCGTTTATGAGGTCAGACACTGATGTTGGATGAGAAGGCCTGGCTCACAATCTCCACTCCAGTTCATCCTGAAGGTGCTCGATGGGGTTGAGGTCTCAGGGTTCTGTGTTCGGGCCGGTTGAGTTCTTCTACACCAAACTCATCAAACCGTGTCTTTATAGTCCTTGATTTGTGCACTGGGGCGGAGACATGTTGGAATAGAAAAGGGTTTTTAACAAACTGTTCCCATAAAGTTAATAAGAACATAGCATTGTCCAAGATGTCTTGGAATGCTGAAGTATACGATTCACTGGGGAGAAGGGGCCTGATTGAAACACCTGAATTTAATTATTGACAGGTTTGGACAAATACTTTTGTCTACATAGTGCATCTTCACATTCATTGGGTAGTTGGTCACTTAAAAGAGGCTAACCATTTTTAACAGAATTAAAACTAAATGAAAAATTTAAGGAGATGAACACATGTTGAAATGCTGATGGAAAATGTGCCAGACTGAGACACGGTTGATCTAAAATCACCAGGTTTTACTTCAACTAAATCTTAACTTGTTTACTATCAGTAAACAACAGAACTGATAGCCAACACCTGAAGGCGTTTATCCAAAATACACAATAATCTCCTTTGAACAGTTGATATTGAGATGTATATCTGCTACTTACTGTATGATCTGTAAATCCTTCATAACGGCTCTAATCTGAGGTTCTGGTTGCTAATTGGTGATTTCTGAGGCTGGTGACTATAAATGAACTTCTCCTCTGCAGCAGAGCTCAGTTTTGGTCTTGTTTTCCTGGGAAGGTCTTCATGAGAGAGTTTCATCATGGAGCTTGATGGGTTTTGTAAATGCACTTAAACAATACTGTTCTTGTGAGAACTGTTTTAGAAAGGCTGACCTCTGTGTCTTTGCGTCTTTGAAATCTCCAATACTGCACTTTTGACTGGCGCTGTGCATTGCAATCTGTCTACAATCCTACAGGTGGTGTGCACAGCATCCTGTGTGGTACGAGCAAATTATATGCCAGATTTGTTTTTTTATACAGAGGGGCCCGAGAATGTATACACACTTTAAAAGTTGTTATCTGTGCTCTTTTGTAAAACTCGAATTGAATTATGGCAGGAATGTGTAGTGTTATGTTTCCTCTAAAGATGTCATCAGTAGTCACACCTTCTTTGATGCCATCATGTGACCTTCAGAAGAGAGGAAGAGAGGTGTATATTTTTTTATGGGGAAGAAGTGTGTGTACATTGTAATACAGATTGAATTGGCACATTGTGATATATCATTATAGATAGATAGATAGATAGATAGATAGATAGATAGATAGATAGATAGATAGATAGAGTATTTAGCATCCAGTAGATTCCATCCCCTAACAAATAAATATGTACAGTAGACAGACAGACAGACAGACAGACAGACAGATAGATAGATAGATAGATAGATAGATAGATAGATAGATAGATAGAT
>JAOVVA010000051.1:2687688-2718842 GCA_028565275.1 Leiocassis micropogon
AAAAAAGTCAGGACTCTGAAGGGGAGAAAAAAGTCAGGACTCTGAAGGGGAGAAAAAAAGTCAGGACTCTGAAGGGGAGAAAAAAAGTCAGGACTCTGAAGGGGGAAAAAAAGTCAGGACTCTGAGAGGGGAAAAAAAAAGTCAGGACTCTGAAAGGGGAAAAAAAAAGTCAGGACTCTGAAGGGGGAAAAAAAGTCAGGACTCTGAAGGGGAGAAAAAAGTCAAGACTCTGAGGGGGTAAAAAAAGTAATGACTCTGAAGGGGAAAAAAAAAAGTCAGGACTCTGAAGGGGAAAAAAAAAGTCAGGACTCTGAAGGGGAAAAAAAAAGTCAGGACTCTGAAGGGGGAAAAAAGTCAGGACTCTGAAGGGGAGAAAAAAGTCAGGACTCTGAAGGGGAGAAAAAAAGTCAGGACTCTGAAGGGGGAAAAAAAGTCAGGACTCTGAAGGGGGAAAAAAAGTCAGGACTCTGAAGGGGGAAAAAAAAGTCAGGACTCTGAGAGGGAAAAAAAGTCAGGACTCTGAAGGGAAAAAAAAAAGTCAAGACTCCGAGGGGGGAAAAAAAGTCAGGACTGGAAATTAAAGTCAGAATTTGGAGAAAAAAAAAGTCAGAATATTTTTAAGGTGGTCCTAATCCTCTTTTGTATGTCAGGAAGCTGGGGTCAAAGTGCAGGATCACCCATGATACGCGTCCCAGAAGCAGTCAGGGTTAAGTGTCTCCAGGGCGTCCTGGTGGAGCTTAGGCTTAAACTGCTGACTTTCTGATGAAGAACCCAAAGCCTTAACCCGCTGTGCTACCACGACCCCTAAGGAGGCCAGGCATGGGGACAGGGAATGGGAAGATGTGATCCTCAAGGGACAGCTATGGACACAATACTAGTCAGACAAAACGTAAATTCAATGCCTCAAACTGAATTTGAAAGTTTCTGTAAACATTGGCTTGTTTCAAATCTTGCAGAGCGTAGAAATATTCGTTAAAAGAAATTATCAGCATCATCTCCTACAACATAAGTAAAAGTGTTTATGACGCTCCAAGTCCTTAGACAATCCTCACACTCATCCATAAAGATATGCAAGATACACCTCACAGTATAGCGACACCACATCTTCTACATCTCCATAATCACAAGGTGCCTCCATTTATTGCTTAATGTAGCACGGCGGTTTAGCGCACATCATCCTGACCGGCGGCCGCCTCCAGCCCTGCGTAGCATACGAGCTCACGGTCACCCTCATTAGACAGCTGGTTGATTCGTAGACAATAAAACCACGTCTGTGGAAAGTGGGCCGTGATCCTGACTCCTGCTGCAGAATGTCTTTTTGTAAGTTTGTTAGTGTAGGTGTGTGTGTGTGTGTGTGTGTGTGTGTGTGTGTTTGGAGTGCTGATTAATGTAGAGGAGGTTATGTAAATGATTAAATCCTAGATAACTTCATTTTGGCGTCTACAGTCATAAAAGCTTCAGTGTTTAATAGAAAAGAGATTGGTTTAAAATTAAACAAGTGTATTACTGCACACTGCGGATAAATTGCACATGAGGGAGAGATGTGTGTGTGTGAGAGAGAGAGAGAGAGAGAGAGAGAGAGAGAGAGAGAGAGAGATATGACAACGCGGTTGGGGGTTTAGAAGGAACGGGTTTGTCTGGTATCGTACACTCAGTGTATGCATGTTCAATACGATTTCCACAAAGACTTAAATGATTCAATTTTTCTTTCCATAGCTATTGTATTTCTGGAGAAAAATACTGTATGTACTAATAACAGTCAATACACACTTAATGAAGCTCCTCGTGAGTCTCAGTTCGGCATCTCTACGTTTTTTTGATAATGCGTTTTTCAATATCCTTCTATTCTCAATATACTGTGTACAAGAAGACAAAGTGTTTCCAAGTCACAATAGCTGAATCTCATTTCCTAGCACTGCATTTTCTGTAATGTGGTTAGCTCTTTATTTTAACTTTAGCGGAGAAACTCCTATACAAAAAAAAAAAAAAAAAAAAAACCACAGCATCATCCTTCTCATTCGCTTCCACCATCGCTGATACCTTTTCTTCCCTCATCTGGGCGACTCTGGTGTCTTTTGTAGGAGGTCAGCCATGCAGGGATGCATTAGGCAAAAACCAATTTCACACAGAGCCAATTTCATAAATATTGAAAGCGAGCCTACCTTCAGCTCTGCTTGAGTAGCTTTAGAGCGATACACAAAGCCATCAACAAGAGGCCTGAGCTTCAGCGCTCCTCTCCACTGACGCATTTTATTAAGCTTCACTTGACAGATTAAGGAAGCCCACGCCAAGGCTACAAGGCTAACTGACTGCTCGACCTACAGCAGGAAGTGTTCAATCCTATACTACACCACTCTACCCTGATTGGCCAGAAAGGTGTTGGTTATTTTACAGTAGCTTTGGTGGATTTTAATGCACTCGTTTTTAATACATGACATTTCCTATTGGAACAAATTAACAAGTTCTGTTTCTGTTTCTTATCATTGCCAGCAGTAACTCGTACGGCCTTACAAAACACCCAGGCACCATAGCTATCTCCGGACAGATTAAGCGTGCATTCTTTCTCGAAAAGTATTTCACACTGGAAATCTAACTTTAGGTGCGAGGATAAAAGCCAGCAAAGAGGGCAGATGATAAAGCGTAAAAAAAAAAGTAATAGAGGATATAGGATGTGTGGGGAAACCAGGTGTAATGATGAACCCTGCTCTCTTCTCAGCAGAGAAATCAATTTGGAGCAGCATGATGCGAGAGGGAAGGAGCTCGGGTCACAAGTTAACACCATGTTCCTGCCACGGTTCCACTTGCAAACTGAATATATCCTTTACTTTCTGGAAAGAGAAATGCTCTCCATGCTGGGTTGACCCACTTTCTAATAAGAAAGTTTGACAGTTCTTAGTAGATACGGATTTGACAGCGGGAGAAGGAAGATATAGAAAGTTTTCCGAAACTACAAACAACTGCAACGTGAACATGGAGTCAAGTTTGATGTGCAATAAAATGAATTTCCAGATCAACCTTTCCAGCATTTCATAAAGAAGGAGCTTGCATACTTTGCTTAACCTCAGGACTACCAAGGGCCAGCTTTAGTGAAAAGACCTGACAAGAACAAAGCAAAGTGAGATCCTCAAGCCTGCCTTCGTAAATGTACCCTGCCTGGGGCTGGAGGTGGGTCTGCAGGTGAGCATCTGGTGATCTGGCCACCTCAGTCTCAGCCTGAAATAGTGAAACAGATTTGTCTTATAGTGTGAAGGGTGATGCCGGTCAGGGCTGTTTAAATCCAGTGCTGAAGGACCAGTAGTCCAGTATAGTTTGTTGGTTTTTCTGCTCAAACAGAAAATTGGATTTGAACAATCCTGGCTTTGACGCTTGTGACAAGTAATGGCTTAGTGTTTAGGGCTCTGCTTTGCTGATTAGACATCTAGTGGTTCAAGCCCAAGTGGGGCTAATTTTCCACTCTTGGGCCCTTTACCCTGTCTGCTTAGGGTTGCCATATCATCGCTCGGCTACGTGAAGAAACTAATTTTGCTTTATTGTATTTTTTCTCTGTTAGAGGTTTGCCACCATGGTTTGCCATTATGGTGAGCTCACTGTCCACTCGCATGAGCTCAAAGACACCCAGTGATTGGATAATGTCGCTGTGATTGGTGTGAGAGTGTGGGTGTGCCACCCCTCCAAACTTTGAAAGCATAGCCAATCTGCTCTCTAGATTCCCAGCTACAGATGGCTGTATCCGTATTGTAATATGCATGTGACAAATAATAGCATTCTTCTGTTTCAGTAGAGAGGAGCCCATCCAGTGGTGAGAGATTTACTCTTACACCATCATTTATAAGAGAATCTATGGAGCAAAAATGTTAACTAGAGGTTTACTCTGATCAAATTGCCTGTAAATTGTTATCATCTGTCCTTGTTATAGGTAAAACAAGCAGCTACTTAGAAAAAAATGGGCACTATGTTACTGTGTGTATTGTTCAGCTGATGCAAATACCACCATCATCATTTTCCAGCTCTGATTTCTTCAGTATGTGCAGTCAATACAGTGTCCCAAACCATCACCGGCAGTTGTAGTGTTTATGGTGCCCCGGGCAAACTCCCCTTCAGCACCATGCCAAATAAAATATAAACTCAAATCAAATAAAAGTTGTCTTGACAAACATAAGCAGTATACTAATCCATTTAATTGCATGCATACTATTATATTCATAAGGTGACGACGTAATGCATATCTTTGCCTTTTGCCCATTTGCCCTTTTATTTCCTCTTTTTTTCTTTCTAAACTGGAAACATTTTTGAAAGTTCTTTAATCTTATTTTTTTTATTATTATTATTATTTAACAAGCAACAGAACATCCATTTCAATTAAGAGTCAAGATTAAACACTTATTAATACACTCCTTGGCATATTATAAAAAACATATTATATATTAAAAAAAACAAAAAACAGAAGAGTTAAATATGCCTGTGAAACTACAGTATACAGTACAGTATATATATTTACAGCGTTATGAATGAACTATGGATTATTCAGTAGCATTTTGTAGTGTGATTTATTTTACTAGTTGTATTGCTGTACAAAGTTAGATGTTTGCTTTTTCCTCCTCTCTTCCTCCCCCCTGCAGTCAGGTTTCCAGTGGGGAGACCTGAGATAATGTCCACTTACCCACATCCATCCGGATCGCATATTTCTGAATGGAAGACCATGCCAGGCAGTACTCTGCCTCACCCACAAACTAGAATCAGGGCACCAACATGTTTAATTGGTGTAAATGAGTGATAGAAAATCGAATTCAAAAACGTTATCATGTGCTCCAGGGGGGCGCTGTATCGTGGCTGACTCTGCACTCTGACCCCATCGTTACTGGGATATGCAAACAAATAAATAACAATTTGTTTATTGTGCTTCAAGAAACATAATGAAAATAATTCATTATAAAGATAATGATATCTTACGCCTTTGTATAACTGGGATTAGTCAAACACGCCATCCAAGCAGCAACATGAATGCCATGACTCTGGCTGGGTTAGCAACTATAGGCTAATGCTAAAGCTAATTTTAACAAAAACAGAACAAAGACAATAGTGCAATCACAAAAGCAAGAAACAGGTTGTGTTCCGTTCCACAGCATAGTTTAAAGGGTTCCCTAAACCGACATGTGTAGGGAATGTCAGTTAAGGGGACTTTCCTTGACAAATGTTAAACTAAAATCTCTCGAACGGGACCGGCACTGCATGCAGTGGATGGGTAGTATAGGGTGTTCATTTGTGGAAAAAAAAAAATAGTCATGTGTTCAAATTTCTAAATTAGTTATTAGTTATTGTGCTAATATTGACAGCCCTAGTAAATATATATTAATCCCTTTTGAAATTATAAATCCTGATGACATTTATCATGCTCTAGCGAGGTGCCATGACTGATGAGAAAGTTTTCATGTCCACAAAACCCATTGTCCAGTTGTTTCCGTTCACAGTTAACTGAGCGGTTTCACTCTCTGAGATTTGGAATTGTGCTTAACATGGCTGAATATTCTGTGCAGTATACTTTTCAGGAACATCAAGCCAATTGGAACGCACCCTGAAACACCGACTCGGTTTTTATAAAACTATGTGTAGATGAAATGGTTAAAATTGTTGAAACTTTATTTAAATTGCGATTGCTTCACTGATGTATCTAGCCAGATGGTTAAGCCAGACTAAAAGACTATGACAATGATTTCACTTTCAGTAGATCTGGAGTCTATTTTGCTACCATGTTGTTCGAGGTGAGAGGTCTAGCACTCACCCTGACTCTAAATCTGTCTTCAAAATGGGACTCGTTACAGATACACATCAAGCTGCCAAACTGAAGGAAGGAAAAGAGAGGAAGAAGAAACTAGTCATTTGAGAGTCTTCAGCTGATGGTGGTGCTGCGAGGAAATGGATGGTGATAGTGTTGTTGGCTGGGTATTGATTATCCACACTGTGCTCCAGCAGCTGATGGAGTCCATCACTAACCGCAGCTATAGGAGGAGACTGAGAGAGGAGCAGGGGAGTTAAGGACAACTTTTCCCCTATACCTGCCAAATCATTCAGTCACGACAGGTCTGTGTCACTCTCTGCACATGATTTATTAATAAGTAGTGAGTGCAGTATACCAGCAGAATTTACACTTACTGGAGCTATAACCTTTAAAAATGCTCTCCAGGATCCCGGATCTCCGAAAGATTTGGATTTGGACTCTACCATAAGTAGAAAAGAAGGAGCCTCAAGTAAACACAAGGCAAATTGTGTTAACTAGCCATCAAATTCCAGATAATCTTGTTCATACTTCTTTCATTTGGACGCCATTTCTACTATTAAAGGGTCTAATAAAGCGTAGGATTTGTCCTTTACAGTTATCAGTGCATAGCGAGTGCACATTTTATAGCTTCCAACTTAAAAAGTGCACGCTCTTAATAAGCTTTTTTGCAGTAATTAGGAGTAGATGACTTCCTCCCCAGAGCAACACAAAATCCTAGGATTTTCTTAAGGGCATTAATCAAGCTTTACCATAACTGGACCGTAGAGAAGCTTCCTTCACCGGCGGAATACTAACTGCATCGTCAATACCTCTAATTGCGCATGTTCCTCAAAAAACATGGGAACTGATAAGACAAGCACAATTTTTTGCTACTGTATAGTGACTGCAAGAGGCTTTTATTTTTCATGTGCATTAACTCTCCCTTGAAAATACAACAAAGGAAAATTGCCGGACACGTTTTCCAGTTCTCTAACACAATCTAGGGCTAATTAGGACTTCAAAATTAGTGGTAAACTGAAGCAGTTCTGAGCACTAAGTAATTTCAATAAGAATAAAGAAAAAAGAAAAGAAGAAAAGGAGAAAATGGAGGTGGGTGTGGGATGCAATACTGAATAGCTTTTTTTCATTTTAAAGGAATAATTGCTTATTCAGATTGAACACGTGTTGATAGTTTTGAAGTTTGCTTTGGCTTAGGTGGGTTTAAATTAATGTATTCTAACTCTACTCACAGGTGACAAAAACATGATATTGTTTATGAAAAGTGTCTCACCTAGGTGAAAAAGTGAATTTTCAGATAGGATCATATAACACCATTTTTTATAATACTTTATACTGTACTTTTTATCTCCAGATCCACGCTTCACTGTCCGTAACGTTTTTGAATTCAAACCTTTCAATGATTTCTAATGTCATTTAGATAAAATTTGCCCAATTTACTGTAGATTTCACATGAAAAGACAAACCTGAAAAAGTGTATTATTCTAAAATGTTTAAAATATTGCACCATGAATTTGACATGGTTACAGACACTACTGATTTTTTTGCTTTTTACCAAAAACCAATTTAAGCAACAATTTCTTACATGCCATATGCTTCTAAAAGCTTACACCAATTTTAGTATCAATATTAAAACGACTATGAATAATGTTCATTTTAAATGATTATTGTCTAAAGCGAGACAGTATAACCCTGAAAAATGGCCATTTTTTTGGGCACAAATAAAATTATCTCTCCAAAACGGCTGAAGTTAAAATTTAGGAAGCAAGATTGGTCACTTCCATGTTGCATAAACTTTAGAAGTAGCTTCTTTGGCCACACACATTTTCTGTATTATATGTATAACATAAAAAAAATAAAATCAGCACCAATACTGTTCTTTGGCCAAGGGCATTTATAAGAGTGGTTGGTATTTTGGTTGCAATTCATAAATTTGTGATGATCTTGGAAGGGGCAAAAAGCTAAGAGAGCTAGGAAAGTGGATAACTCCAGAGAGTGGAATGAAGAAACCTAGTGAAAGTGCTCCTAAGAGCTGGAGGTGCAGGGTCGAGTAGCATCAGAGACATAAAAGGGCCACACCAACTGGAAGGCTCCAGACAGTTGTGGTTTCAGAATTAAATAGATGGCTGCAGAGCAATTAGAGGGCTGGACCAGGTGGAAGTGCTCCTAAGAGCTGGTGGCACAGTGTCAAGTAGGTGACTGAAGGGAATTAGGATGGTGTGGCCAGGTGGAAGTGCTCCTGAAACTGGGGGTACAGGAACGAGCAGACATGAGAGAGTGAGACCAAGGGGAGTCTTCAGAAAAATGAAGGAGTGGGGTCAGCTATCGAAAGCTCGGGGTAGGGGCAGGTAGATGGCTTCTAAGAGCTGGTGGTCAAAAGGGAAGTCTCAAGAGATCTGAGGATGTAGGGTCAGATAGATCACAGCAAAAAACCTATGGGTGTAAGGTCAGGTAGACAGCTGCATAGAGGGGCGGGTTTTTTGAGAGCAGATTCCTGAAGGAATGTCAGTGGCACCAGAAAGGTGAGAAGGCAGAGCTGAAACTAAAAGTTCTGCAGCTAAACACTCTACCGCCACTGATGTTGGTTTATGGTACAAGTGCAAGCTTATTTTTAGAATTAGAATTTTAGAGTTAGAGGTTTTTAGTTAGAGGTTTTAAGAAATCTTAAGACTATAAGACAAGCTCATTTGCTTCATTCACAGCCACAGAGAGCTCATTATTTCTTTCCTGCTAGTGTGAGACATATTGATGTAATCTCCCAAGGCTTCTTTCAGCCAGTGGTGACACACCTGCTACTTGCACGAGCTGCCACTTCTTCCATTACGGCAGAGTCCTGTTTCGTTTAACTGTCAGTCACAGCACCGTGTCTCATGGCAGGACTCTACTTCTCACTCGGCCCTGCGCATGGATTATTCATTTATCTCAGCCGGAGTAACCAGCGTCAATTAGCGCTTTAGTTTTTCCTTTCTTCAGTGAGACAGCAGACTTTCGGCCACATGGTGTGCGTTATTCAGAGAGCTCCTGTCTTCACCCTCCATGAGCTCCAAGCCGTCTCTCGGCTCCACGCCACGACCGTCGCATCCTCCTTGATGAGCTTTGGTCGTCTCTTGCAGTGAGGTACCACAAGGGTACAAAAGAAACCATCGAGAGAAGCCAAATTGTTTTGTTTTCCGTCTACTCATTTATTTTTGTCCTTATGCTCAGCTTAGCTCTCACGTTAGTGCTTAGGACTTAGCAAATAAACATCTACTCACCCAGACTGATCAAAGTTTAAGGTTTTATATCAATAAAGCCGTGACACTTCTTTTATTTACATGCATTTAAAGCTAAGTAATATTGGTGGAAATAGATGCGACACGCTCAGGGATCCTCTAATAGCAGGTGGAAGTGGAAACAAGCAGGAACATTCATTAAATAAACAACAGCCACAATGTTGTCTCAGACTTTCTACCTGCACAGATGTTATTTCTTTGCACTACCTTTAACATGAACAAATCCCACAGGCAAAATGACCTACATTACACCAGCTGTCTCGAAGGTCCACAATTAACCAATAAAAGCAATAGGACAGCTCTTACCTGTGTTGGGGAATGTTTCCTTACTTCACTGCAAATGCTCAAAGATAAATCTTTTAAAAATCTACTTACCAAAATCCGCAACAATTTACTGGAAATCCTGAAAGTGTGACAAAACAACAAAGTAAAGAACAACCGAGGACAAGAAGTCAACGTACCAAATAAACCAATCGTAGCCAGAGTGCTAACCAGAAACTGTTTTCCTTGCTGCTTGAGAATAAACCAAATCCACATCGCCATCTAGTGGATTGAGTAGGCATAATATTACACTTTAAGTCAATGTTCACTGGTTTCCTTTGTTCAGAATAAAGCTGTGAATCATGGGTAGACCATCGATTCGATTCGATTTTTGGCCACTGCGATTTTCTACTAAAGCACACTAATGTTTAACGTTTTATTTGTCTTAAGCAGCTACATTTATTTCTTACAGTCTGTATTACAACCAGTGTTGGATGTAACACGTTACAAAGTAACATGTTAGAGTACTTGGATTACTTTTTGATGTAACGAGTAATCTAACGCATTAGGTCCGCCATTTAAGTACTCAGTTATTTTACAAAAATGTAATCCGTTATTTAGACAAAATATTTAGTGAAAGTCGTCCTACAAGCCCCGCCCCTAATAACCCGCCCCCTCTGTTATTCCTGCTGTTATACCCCTATCCCACCAGTGTGCTGGTGGCTCAGTGGTAGGTGTTTCGCCTGCCATGCGTTAGGCCCGGGTTTGAGTGCCCAAACCCCAGTCACTGGATTGCGTCAGGAAGGGCATCCGGCGTAAAACCTGTGCCAAGTTGTAGTGCGGACTGGGTAAACCGCTGTGACGACCCCTTGCCGGGAGCAGCCGAAAGACCAACAACAATACCCCTATCCCACCTAGGTGGTTTGACTATGCGAGGGCCAATGTGCAGAAAGATGGAAACCTAATCACAGCACCAAAATTTGCGGTGAATTATGATGAACCGTACTTACGGCCACCGCGCGAAACCGCGGTAGATGAGATCGGGGTATTAGTAGTTAACAGATTATGGGCCAAACTTGGGACAACATGCATGAGGAATCACCAAGGAGTTTTCATTTTCTGCAATGGAAAAGTACTCGAACTAGTTACTCTTATCTGAAAGTAACGCTGTAATGTAACTGATTACTTTTTAAAAAACGATAATTTTGTAATGTAATTAGTTACTTTAAAAAAGAACATCCCCCAACACTGATTACAACTACTACAAAATCTTTTACTAAAATTATCAAATAAACGCTGAAACACTGTGTAACTTGTGTTGTTAATTGATTAAATGTCTCGTCTCATACAAAGGCATCGTCTTTATTCCTGGCAATCTTCAGCTCCATACTCCAGTCCAGTAGGTGGTGATGTTGCACCACCTAGTCATAAACTCAAAAGAAGAAGTTTTTGCAGCTTTGCAGCTCCTCTCTAACATAAAGAGCCACATGTTTTTGATATTACTAACTTAAAGAAGAGAGAAGATCTGGTGAAAGAACGATTAAGCTGCTATACTGTAATCAACGAATCGGTTTCCAGATAACATTAGTTTGAACTATAAGGAGGTTTAAGGAGGGTCCCATAACACCATCTGATCGCTGATTATTTTCTCAGACCAGCATATTATAAAGTTTAAATGTGTGTCCTAAAAGTGTTTAAAAGAATTCAGTGTGCCACAATGCCCTTTAGAGCGATGTGAATCCTACAGGTGCAAGTATAATATTTATCTGGTAAACGCCGGCATGTGGCCATGCACTACAGCTGGCTCCTTCTTCCCCGAGGCGGAATGCTGAAGACTGGATAGCAATTCTGGAACACAAAAAACTTACACACACTCCTCTCTGTCGTTAAGATACATAACACACACACAGACTCAGTGTGTATTTCTTTGGCGTTTCTGTCTGGGCTTCTCTCATCATCACTATCCTTCACCCTCTGTGCCTTTATTGCTCACTCTCAGGCCATTTTGGGTCGGTTCACCGGGTCACCTCTCTACTCATGCGGCATCATATCAGCCTTCACTCTGACAGCGGGGATCGATTCTGATCCGTCCGTCCCTCCCTCTGCGTTTTTCTGCTGCTGTATATAAACCACAATTGCATCATACTGTAGGATTTACTGGAACATTAACAAATCAAAATTGCAGCAGCAGATCAGAAAACAGCAGCAAAACCAAAATAACACATGAAAGACACCTCAATCCTTATTGAATATGCGCTTTGTTGATTAAACATGGCAGAAAAAAGTCCATAAATGGGCAGCGTAGTCGGCCATCAGATGGTTAGAGATGACAGACAGAGAGTTTAGGGACTTTCAGCAAACTCTTAGCCAATTCAGCAGAAATTGTAATAAATGTCTAGTGGCATTGCGTCTGTTTCTCTGGGGATCCTGAAGGCTTGTGGCTTTATCGGACAGATTTCATTGAAGGTCCAGCCCTAGCCTTAGCTGAGTCAGCTTGTCCAGGCTTTTGTAGCTGATTCTGCACAATGCTTTAGTGGAGATCATAGTGAAGGGCCAACGTTCTTAAGTATCTATAACACATAACAATAGAGATTTGCCGTAATCTATTGATCCAACTGTGAAGGATCATGATCAAAAATGCAGCTGGATGGAAATCTAACATCCTACATCGCAGTTGTCTGTGAGCTTCTGGGAGCAATGAGGCGGGTCAGTGTCCTCACTGTACTTAACCAGTGATGCCACTATATGGACTGGTGCAGGAACAATGTGCATAGTGCAAGCATGTGCATAGTGGCCTGTGATAAACTAGTGTCCAATCAGGAGTCAGGACCTCCTCAAGTCCAGTCTTCCCAGGTTAGAAGACCATCCTCAGATCCACTGCAACCCTGACCCGGATATGCCAAGCCCTATTCTAGAGCGATGGTTGCATTAGGGTATCATGCATAGTGTCCACTGTACAAGCCTCTGGAGACAGTGTTACGATCTGGGGTTGATCAGTTACTCAGGTCTAGGCTCGGCAACGTTATGTGGCATGTAAATGAAGTCAGCTGAATCACCAGGTAATCACATATATGAAGTTTGTTTTTCTTCTCTGATGGCGCAGATCTATTCCAGGACTCAGATTGTGAAATATTGTTCACCACATTGTGTAGGTATGAAAACTAAAGGCAGACAAATGAATGCTACTTTATAGAGACACAATCTTTATTATTTTTTTTTTTTTGCCTGTAATGCTTTTGCATCATATTGCATTATATCATTATCAAGCGGCTGTGTGTAACCCATGTCGGCGCTTCACATATGATGCTTCATTACTTTATGCCTAACCGTCTTAGCAGCCTATTGTTAGAAATTCAACAAAGATGATTCAACATCCCTTTAGATAAGCTTTTTTTTTTTTTTTTAACCACAGGCAACACCAGCTCACTCTCCAGACCAGACAGTATTATTACCCTGCTGTGTTCGGAAACCTAGACACAAGGAATGGCAAATATGATGCGATCAAAATATTTAACTTAGAAAATCTGAGATGGTATAAAACCCACAGAGAATTTAAAAGCACATATTTCCTTCACTATCTAATTAGAGTCACAGTCTAAGGCACTTTGTGAGTTTTACACAAAAAGCGTTTCTGTGCCATTATCCAGCATCCATTCTTTTACATGACTGGGTTTCTTGGGTTATGGAATTCTTTCTAGCGTCCTGCTTTTTCTGATTTTGGGCTTTTGTAGATAGATGTTTGTGTTCAATTGTTGAAATCCTTGGATACACCGTGTAAATGTACTGAAATGTTTGTATGAAACCAAACTTTCAATGGAAAAAGTTGGCGATGAAAAAAAGGTAATGATGTGAAAATATTTGATCAGACTGACCTGAGAACTGTTCGTACTGGGCGTGGTCTAATATTCTAATGAGACTCCTGGTGTGTTACATCACTCAAGCAAAACTAAACACAACAGTGGAACTGAACAGAGTGAGTATCGTTTTAATGTAGTATACAAATTGACCACATTATACAAATCAGATTCCGGTCATTGATTTGTATTCTTGTGTATTTTATTCAAAAACATTTGGAGGCGGCACGGTGGTGTAGTGGTTAGAACCTGTCACCTTGCACCTCCAGGATCTGGGTTCGGTTTCCGGCCAGGTTCAATTCCCGTCTCTGTGTGCATGGAGTTTGCATGTTCTCCCTGTGCTTGGTGGGTTTTCTCCGCGTACTCCGGTTTCCTCCCACAGTCCAATAACATGCAGATTAGGCTAATTGGCGCTCCTAAATTGCCCGTAGTGTGTGTCTCCTGGGATAGGCTCCAGGCCCCCTGTGACACGGAATACAGCATAAAGCGATGAGATGAGAGAGATGAAATATTTGGGATGTGATTGTAAGGTGCAAGTTTGCTAAATTCTATAAAAGGCAGTTGGCTGATCATCTGATGCCACATTGTTACTATAGAACAGTTACAATTACTTTTCACAATTACTTTTACAAACAGTTACAATTGTAGTTACAATTACATTTTAAAATTACTTTTTCACACACTTTGTGGAATTTGCACACTACGTGGACTGTTTACAGTATATATTTTGATATTTTTTAAATATTTTCATATTCTGCTTTTAATTCTATGTTCAATATATAATTTTTTAATACTTTTTATATATTTTTTTATTATTTTATTCTATTTTATTACTTAATTTTTATGTTATGTTATTTTTTTGTGATATTCATTGGGGGACGACCAAAAAGAATTTCATTATACGGGGGGAACATGCATATGACAATAAAACTTAAAACATGGTGTTGAAATGACTTTTATAGGAGCCGGTAAAAAGACTTATGTTTCTTACTCATTGATGTCCAGCAACATTTTAACAACTTGGTAATGAAATATCCAAAATTAGCAAAGATGCCAGACTCAGAGTTGAAGCTAGTGGCACTGAGTCAATGAGACTTGAACCCCTAATATTCTGTCTGATCATCGCTTTAACCACTGAGCCGCTACTGCACCTCTATTGAGAGAATGCATTTACTTTAAGCATTTCACTGCATATCATACTGTGTATGAATCTAAATTTGAATAGCATTGTGGGTAATGTAGGAAAGAACTTAAACCAAAGTGTAACAAGTCAGTGAAAGATATTTGATGATCATAAACATGGACATTTAAATCATTCATTGGACTCTAACTTTATTGCTAAGCCCACAATTATGAATTCGATATTACACGCGTTTCTGTTTGGAATTCATTTTAATTCACCAAGCGAACACTTTCCAGACGAAGGCTGTGGTTACACGCAAACGCAACATGGACCAGCACAATCCGTTTCGGTCATTCTGTGGCGGTCGTTAGCAGAATTAGCAGAAAACAATGCCTTTGAATTCCTTCGCTTCAATCGCCTATTAACGTTTTCGAACCCTCCTTGTGGAAGTATCCGACGCTGTAATCTTTGCCTTATCATATTTCAGCGTTCGACTTTGCCAGCTAAATTCAATCAAAAGCTCAGTCTTGTGTGACTACTTAATGATGACCTCCGCTAGTGTCTCTCCCAGCACGCAGATCCCCGAGGACGCCGCGGGATGACACCGAGGAGAAAAAGCCCGGAAACTGATTAAAGTATAATTAAAGGTTCTCGCTGCATACAGAATATCAAATATTCAAAGAGCATTCGCTTGACTTTCAAACTGCAGGGGGAAAAAACACACACATACAGTACACACGCACACACACACACACACACACACATACTTTCTTCTCACATGCAGTAATCGTGCCTCTGCATTACCCTGGGTGTGTATCCTGCAGTCAGAACAGTACTTAAACAACTAGTAGTGAGACACTTTGACAGTGTTGTCGAACTCAATGTGCCACATTCCCCTCAGTATAAGTGGCGCAGGACTGTATGGACAGGAGTTCAGCCTGAAAACACTAAACAGCCAGAGGCAAGACAACACCTTGTGTCTGTGTCTGTGTGTGTGTGTGTGTGTGTTAGTAAGCAAGAATTCAAGTTTTCCTGTTTCACCAAGTGACTCACCAAAAGTGAATAAATATCTGAAATTAAATCTGGTTAGCTGGCTCTTCGCCTAAACCAGAAAGCTGAAGCACTCTTTCACAAAGTCTTTCAATAGGATTACGATCTGGTTCATGTGCTAAATGATTCCTCATGCTCCCAGAACCACTCTTTTCCTATTTGAGTTCTGTAATATATTATAAACCTCCATAGATGTGATAACCTGGTGATTCAGTACATTCAGGTGGTCATTTTATTCCCCCATAATGTTACTGAGTCTAGACCTGAGTAACTGATCAACCCCAGATCATAACACTGTCTCCAGAGGCTTGTACAGTGGACACTATGTATGATGGGAGCATCGCTTCATGCGCTTCCCTTCTTACCCTGACACGCCCATCACTCTGGAATAGGGACACAATCTGGACTCATCAGGTCACGTGACTTTTTCCATCGCTCAATAGTCCTGTCTTTATGCTCCCTAGCTCTCAAACTGAAACCTTTTTTTTCCGATGAGTCTCACTAACTAAGTGGTTTATGGACACACGGCTGTTTAGTCCCAGTTCCCAGTCCTGTGAGTTTAATCACACTTTGTGTGTGTTTCATATGGAAATGCTTACTTTCACTTTTAAACATAGCTCTGCTTTCTACTCTCCATCTTTTTACCGTCCAAATTCACTAAGTGTTTTATCATTATTAATTTCCCTCATGCAGTACCCTATACACATCACTAGTAGCTTGTAGTCACATGATTTTAATTAGTTTCACACCTGGTTTTCTTACTATTTTTTTTTTCCACTTTTCACTGTGCCATTATTCATTCAACGAAAACTAATCTAAAAAGAAAAAACTAAAGCATGTGGACTAAGTACCCCCATGATTCAATAGCGTGTTGATCCACTTTTAGCAATAACTTGAAGTAATCATTTCTTCAGTCTGTCACATCATTGTGGAGGAATTTCGCTCCATTCTTCTTTACACCATTGCTTCAGTTCCTTGAGGTTTTGTGGCTTTCACTTACAGTACACACAGCTCTCTTAAAGTCCAGCCACAGCATTTCATTTCGGTTAAGATCTGGATTTTTGGCCGTTTAAAAACTTAGATTCTTTCATTTTTCTGCCATTCTGATGTAGATTTACTGGTGTGCATCGAATCATTGTCCTTTTGCATGACCCAGTTTCACTCAAGCTTTAGCTGTCGGACAGATGGCCTCACAGAGGAGTTCATGGTCGACTCAATGACTGCAGGATGTCCCAGGTGCTGTAAGTGCAAAACAAACACAAACAATCACGCCTCCACCGCCCTGCTTGACAGTGGGTTTGAGGTGCTTCTGCCGTAATGCTGTTTGGTTTTTACCAAACATGGAACTGGACATTAAGGCCAAAGAACTCCACTGTGGTCTCATCAGTCCATAGGAAATTGTCCCAGATGTCCTGTGAAGTGGTTTGTTTAGATGCAGTTTTGTGGACCTCATTTGTGCTTCCATGATCTTTTTAAACAGAAGAGGTTTGCTCCCGGAAACCCTTCCAAACATGCTCAGTGAGGCCTGTAGGGTCTGAGCTGTAGTTCTTGTACAGTATTTGTATTTTTTGGGTTGAATTGGGTGAATGTGCTGGGATGTCCACTCCTGGGAAGATTGGTGACTGTCTCGAATGCTTTCCACTTGTGAATAATCTTTCTCACTGTAGAATGTTGAACTTCAAATTGTTGGGAAATGGTTTCATAACATCCAGATCGATGTGCAGCAACAATTGCTTCTCGAACACGATTGTCTTCCCCTTTTTGCATTGTGTTAACACACACCTAAATGTTCCAGATCAGCAAACTGTCAAAACTTCTGCTTTTATACAGTAGCCGTCTGTAGACCTGCTGATTATCAGTTATTCATAGGCTGATGATTAGCAACACCTGGCCTTAATTTACCCTCTTAAATCAGGTGGAGGCAGTTAGGGAGTACTTAGCTTTGCCCGCAGGTTTTTTTTTTTATTATTTGTTTTTGTTGATAAAATAATGGCAAAGTGAAAAAAAAGTTGACTAATAATGAGACCTGCTACAATCAGATGATTTTTATTATGTTTTTACACAAAAAAAAACAGAGAATTAAAAGAAGGGAACTAACTTTTGACTGTATTGTACCATACTTTATTAATGTATGCAATAATAAGGAAAAGCCTGCACTTGTGCCCATCTACAGTATGTCTTAAATCCAGACACAGAGGGTATTTTTTTTAGATAAATAATTAGCATTAGCAAATTGCTGTGGTATAACAGGAAAAAATAGTGATACTGAAAACGTATCTGACTTCGCATCACATTAAACCGTTTGTCTACAACAGCCAACAGCACACCACCAACATTCCATCCTTATCATAACCACTTCCTTTGACTTCATTTGGTAGATGAAGTGTCAGTAAGTTTATTTAACTTTGCATTATATGATCATTCGGAGCACAAACACATCGCCTTTGAAGACTATAAAAGTCAGACTATGTTACTCAGAGCTGTCAATTCTTTTTTCCAAGGAGAGAAAGAACAAAGCTACCGCTGGGTTTATAAACTGGTGAAGCCAGTGCAGTCTCTCAGTTTGTGGAGCGTGTTCAGTAAAAGCTATCAGTCTCTGCGGCTCGGTTAACGGCTGGCGACTGGCGACTGGGAAGAAGGATCTCATCAGCGCCGCCAGGCTCTCTGGCTTTAATCGGATTCGCACTCTCAAACACTCTCGAACAAATTAACCTCCGCTCGCTTGAGGAACGCTAAAGGAGTCTTCAAACTCGATCAGGGCAACAGAAGGTTGAAAAACACTCGGAGCTAATTGAAGCGATCTGTTTGGACCTTGGGAGAATTCCGCCGAGTTGCTTTTTGCTGAACGCTTCGTTCGCTTATCTGCTGGATTAATCAGCCTGCTTAATGAATGAGTTAATCTGCGGGCAGAGAAAAGCAGTGTTATTGATTAGGAAACGTACTCGTGTTGTGTGTGTGCATGTGTGTGTGTGTGTGTGTGTGTTTGAGTGGAGCCTTGGGCTTAATTTGCACAATCAATCAAACAATTAATGGAGTTGTATGAAAGAATGTGGTCTGAAGCGAAACCAATGCAGGACCCTGATGTCCTGTCCTTAAGAGGTGTTTGAAACTGATAAAACTTTACTCAAACTAAACAAAATGGTTAACTGACCTCGAGTTAACCCTATCAGGTACACCAGCCAAGCTGTGTCTGAGCATCTACCCTGCCTGGACGATGCCACGGGACTGGCTGAAATAGCTATCTTGATTAATCAGAAGGTGTTGATTAATTTCCTACAACAGCATGAAACTAGGCTATTTAATGTGCTTGTTTATCATTTCCATAATAACATATACAGGGCCTTGTACAGCAGACTCCCCGCATTAACAGATTCATTTTATTATTTTATGTTTTATATAACGCAAAATATAACGGTGAAGCCTATCCCTAAGGACTCAGGGTACAAGACGAAAAAACAATCGACCTCTGATTGATATCAGGAACTCTGCTTTACACCCCTTTCACTGATAGTTTCTCTATAACAGGACACCACCAGATCCAGATAATGAGGATTATATTTACAAAAAAAACTAACAAAAAAATAAAAACACTATAGAAAGTATTAATTAAAACCTCAGTAGTAACCAGCCATGATAATGGCGTGGATAGAATTGTTTCCTCACCGCTCCAGGGTCCCTGGTTTGCTCCTAAATTCTGATGTTCTCCATGTGCCCTTCTGGTCCCCTGGAGTTCTCCTGGACTGGTGTAAACATGTGATAATGTGCGTGATGGTAGTCTGGGAATAAATGTAATGTGAGAGCAACTGGAAATATTAAGGTAGAAAGTTTCCTCAGTACACCAGGAGCCATGATTGGATTGCCTGTCTGATTCACGTCTGAAATGCTGGCCTCCCAGGAACTCCTTTAATGGCTTTCCAAACATGTGGAAATGTCTTGGAGCGAGGTCAGGACTGTATATGGCAATAACTCCCAGCCGAATGCAAGTGGTGTTGGTGAGAGATTGTGTGAACAGTTTCCACAGACAGATGCGTTTCTCCTGCAAGTTGGTGACACCGACTTTCAAAGATCACGTGTTCCACTCGCTGGATCTTCACGAGAACGACACGATGCAGGATGATCATTCACAGACATACGGCCTTCACCGTTCAGATGTGGGGCGGCTAAGAGTCTCATCACCGTACTGTGCCTCTGCAAATTCACGAGAAATTTCATCAAGTCCCAGTTTGACTTAGATGCCCCTCGTAGAAAATCGTGTGGACCTGCAATATTTTTCTTATCATCATCTTAAACCAGCACACCACCTCAAGTTCTTAAGTCTGTGTAACCCACACAGACTTGAGAACTTAAACAATAATCATCCTAGAACCGTATCCTTTCACAGAAAGACATTTGAACAACCTTAGACTATTTCCTGTTGCTCAAGTTGTTGCTCAGCCAAGTAACAGGACACCAGGAGCATGAGATCAATGCAACACTCTGACCTCATTACGCCTTTAGGGAAAAGCTAGCTTTTTTTACCCGTATCTACCTGGCAGGGAGTGGTGAAGTTCACCGTTCGTGAAGCGCTGAGAGTTAACATGAAGCTAACTCTAAATCTCATAACGTACCGCAGGTCGATTGGGATTTCTTGGAAAGGTGTGGAAAGCACGAGCGAGCAGTGAGAGACTCTGGCCTGATCGATGCTGCATTCTCGCCGATTGATAAACAATGGCAATCAGCTTTAAATTCATTAGGGAGGAAAACACTATTAACTCGCTCTGCTCGCCTTTATTAAGCCAGGGGATTTTTTTTTTCCTCTTCATTCCGAGTCGCTCAATGTCTCCCGCGAGTTCAGCCGAAAGCCTGGTTCAGCAAAGTGGCTAAATAAAGCGAGGGAATAAAAACAATTCACGAGAAAGGGGCAAAATGTAATGCCATTTAAAAGATTCATAAAAAAAAAAACATGGTTTATGTTAATGAAAAGCAGAATTGAGAACACTTATTACTTAGCATGATAATACAGTATAACCACAGCCTTACTCAACAGGGATTTACTGTGTATGTGTGCGTGTGTGTGTGTGTGTGTGGTGCAGTGCATAATAACCAAAGAGTAACGATATGTAGAACAGTGTGTATATATTTATACACACATTTATTTATTAAGGAATGAACAGCTCTTGCTCCTTCTTTCTTACGGTTACAGTCACTCAGAGACTACGTACGTCATTCCAGCCTGAATAAACAGGCTACACACACACACACACACACACACATACACCTAAACGGAACAAATAATAAGAGGAATCCACAACCTATAAAAGGCTCAGGTGGTCCGGGAGCCCCCTTTAGGGCTAAGCGATAAACGTTTAAATGAATCCCACGTCCACTCCACAGGAAAGTTAGCTGCAAATGAGTGTTTGAAAAGTTGCATTAAGGTTCATTTGGACACAAGGCAGGTTTTAAACCCAGCGAGCGCCTTAAAGGCTGGAAACCTCCTTCAGGGGTGTCGGAAACAGTGCTGCGCGGCTTCGCTTTGGACCGGAGTCTCGGTGGCGTGGATTCAGCAGAGGTTTCGGTGAGTGGATGGATGGGTTCGGGAGGCTTTAACCCTGCCGTCCTGCCTCCCGCTGGCGATAGTGGAAGAGACTGGTCGTGTCCAATTTGCTTGAATACTTAATGGCCTCTGCGAATAGCTTCACCACCTGCGAGAGAAAAGGTATTTAATTGCGAGTCAAGAAACCATTTTATTACCATACAGCCATTTGGATTACTGACCATATATGGTGAAGATTAATAAGTATTTGGACACTTGCATCAGGCTTGCATTAGGTTCTCCACAACCTGCTCTTCTGCACAGCCTAATCCACTCATCATGAATTAGGGATGAGAGTCAAAATTTAATAGGAATTAAAAAAAAAAAAAAAGTTTACAGAATTGAAGGCAAAATATTAATGTTAAATGTTTTAACATCCCATGAATCCCTTCTACTTTAAAGGGGACCAATTATGCTAAATTCTCTTTATTATTCTCTATATTATGCGAGGAACAAAACAAAAATTCCCTGCTTTTTGCACATTTTTACACTGGCTGGAGTTTAAACAAGCCGGTTTTACATTACGACATGTGGCATGACGACCTTATCGAGAGCAACTTACATTTTATCGCATTTTATCTCAAGGGCCCAAGAGTGGCGACTTGGTGCCGCTGGGGTTTGAACCTGGGACCTTCTGAACAGTAGTCTAATGCCTCAACCACTGAGCTACCCCACGAGCTTTCCTCCTATTGTGACCTCATAGAAGAGGATACCCCTTCCCCGGCTTGCCGCTTTGCTCTGCTGTTCTCAGGAGGGGACGTGGCTCAGAGGAGGAGTCTGAGGTATAACAAATGCATTATGTATGGGGCATTTCAGAAAACACACTTTGGGCGAGCTCTGAGACCTGTTTTAACTTGTCAAACAGATAAGGGACCTTTAAATCTGAGTTCACTCTCAGTCTAATGTGGTGTCTTGAGCCTGAGTTGGAAAAGACGTAATATCTACTGTATTAGGAGTCTGGGATATCAGCGTGTCCTGATGAACGGGTCAGTTGACGGAAACCAAGGCTTGGCACGAGAACTAAAACCAACACAAACGAAATCAAAGTTGTGGAAGGCGGGACCAACCTGGAAGTTAGTGATAAGGGGGACGCCGTAGTCCACAGCCATTCTGCGGATGAGGAAGTTTTCCTTGATGAACTTGGTGTTGTTATTCGGAAGGTTCACCACCAGGTCGATATGGCCGTTACTGATCAGACTGCAGAAAGAGAAATGTCCAAAAAAATAAAATAAATGACAAACACGTTCCGCCACTCTTTCACACAAAACTGCCATTGTGTTTATTTAGATTATTCATGCACGACTCGCACTTATCGCAGAAACTCCAAAGACAATGAATGTAATTTGCAAAAAAAAAAAAAGCAGTGAAATGAATTGGCCTCAGGCACCATGTCCTCAGATCAGAATGCTAATCGAGGATTTGTGATGATTAGAACACTGATAAACCATCAGCCTCCTTTCACCAATCGTGACAAACTCTTACAAATCAGAGCCGTTAATGCAGGTTTTCCATGACTGGTGTCTGTGTTCAGGGTGAAAATCAGCTGGCGGGTGCTGTGAAGGTTAGCGACCCAGCTTTGCCCTTCCTACATGTTTTTTGTCAGCACCTCGAATGCCATCTGGTAAAAATGAAAGAGGAAGCTGGCAACAATTACATAACCACAGAAAATAAGCACAAACTGATGCAACAACTTTTTAGAATTTACGATAACGAGAAAAAAAATCTTATGCCATGGTAGGACTTATACATGAATAAGTACGTCTGGGATTTGTTTTCCCTGTCCTCGTGAAAAGGATCAACAGTTACAGGTACAGATGCCATTCTGTCCTATTTGGAAATCTGGATGTTTAACTCTTGAGTATAGAGACAGTTCAGGAAGTGTTCGTACTTTTCTATCATCTCCAGACCAAAACCAAACTCATGGTCATGTGACCCATCAACAATCAAGTGCATCTTGTGTAGCCACGCCGCCTACAGCACACACTTATAGTGAAGTGTGAAACAATCAATCTGTAGTAAAATTGGGCATAAATAATAAACATTAAACTTCTATCTTTACCTACAGACAGTCCCATAAAGATATTTTTCAAAGGGATGCGCAAGTCCAAGCGGAACACAGTTCTGAGAGTTCAAACCCCCTTTATTTCTCTATATAATCCCCTGCTGCACTAATGCACTTATCCCAGTGTGCCACTAGTACGCTGGAGCCATGATCAGACTGCCTGTCTGATTCACGTCTAAAACGCTGACCTCCCAGGAATTCCTTTAAAGACCCAAACATGTGAAAATGGCTTGGAGTGAGTGGGGCATGATTGTGTGCACAGTACAATGATTGTGTGTACAGTTCCTATAGACGCTTAGCCACAGTGAAACATTTGGATCGTGCAAACATCGTAAAAAAGACAGAAGCGGCTTGGAGTCGTTCCTGTGAACATTCAGCGAGTGGAACGCCTGATCCTTGAAAATCGACGGATTGTCGGAACTTGTTCCCAACTAGCGGAAGAGACACATCTGTCTGTGTGAACTGTACATGCAATCATTCATCAACACCACTTGCACGTTACATGAACTCGGATGGGAGTTATCGCCACATCCCCTGTACAGTACAGAAAAACAGGGCGCAGGGGTAAAGGGGAATGTACCCTGAGATACGATTTATGAAACTGGATGTCCTATAGTTTGGATACTGCCCCGACACCATATTACACTACAGCAGTGCAGATACTATACTTAGCAAAGCTTTAAGGAGTTACTGCAGTGTACGAATGCAACATGCCTATATCCTGAGCAAAATAATGTTTGTGCTACAGTGTGTGCGGGAAGCTGTTGTGTTCGATCTGATCTTCAGTCAGGGTTGATATAAACTTAATGGACAGCGACTGTAATGTGCAAACAGACATTACGAAGGATATACCAGTGTTTGGTTGTTCCTGATTTTTATTTCTTTCTACACTGTAAGACAACAACAAAGGCGTCCAAAATACACAATAATCTCCTCTGAACAGTATATTGAGATGTATATCTGCTACTTCATAACGGCTTCATAACGGCTCTAATCTAAGGTGCTGGTTGTTAACTGGTGATTTCTGAGGCTGGTGACTCTAAATGTCTTCTGGCTGGTGACTTTTCCTCTGCAGCAGAGCTCAGTTTTGGTCTTGCTTTCCTGGGAAGGTCTTCATGAGAGACAGTTTCATCATGGAGCTTGATGAGTTTTGCAAACGCACTCGACACAATACTGTTCTTGCAGGAACTGTTCCAGAAAGGCTATTTCCGTGTCTTAAAATAACAACTGACTGTTGATAATTAATTACCTAATTTTTACATCTCCAGTATTGTTCTAGAATGTCGAAAATAAATCGCAAAACAAAAGACACTGAATCATAAGGTGGGTCCAAATTTTCAACTGGTACTATTATATTATAAATAAAATATGTTCTGTTGTTTTAAAGTTGTATTTGCAGCATTATTCCACCATCATATTATTAACATCAATTTAACATTTTTATTTTAGAAACAACACTGTCATGATGCCGAGTTTTATTGCAGACAAGGTTGCAACCTAATTGCAAACTTTTCCCTTTCACTTCCAATATATCATATGAAGCATGGGAGAATACTTTGGAAAGCAATTACAGTTAAAGAAAGTTCTATCTTGTATTTTTGTACAGTTAGAAATATTCATAAACACATTGGGGTATACACACTTCCGGGAAGGTCTTCATGGGAGACAGTTTCATCATGGTGCTTGATGGCTTTTGCAAATGCACTTGACAATACTGTTCTTGCAGGAACTGTTCCAGAAAGGCTGACCTCTGTATCTTAAAATACCATCTGACTGTTGTCGTTGTTACATAATTGCCTAATTCCGTATGTGTTATTTTATAGTTTTGAAATACCCAGAATTTTTGTAGACTGTAGAAAATAAATCACCAAACAAAAACAAAGAAATCTGCAAGTGATCCCAAACTTTTGAGCAGAAGTGTATATGTAATATTATATATTATTAGTGTATATATATATATATATATATATCTATATATATATCTATATATCTATATATATATATATATATATATATATTATACCTGACATGCTCAGTGCTATTTCGTTCATGATACAGTATGAATAGTCAAGACATTTTAGTACTGACCTGCAGATAGTCGGTAAGGTGCTGTCTTTACTGTCCTCACTGGGCCATGAGACTGGTGTCGTAGGCACATCGTTGGCATTGAGCCAAGCAGAGGTAGCTTCTGTGGCATAAAGCTATGAGTACATAAATAAAAAGGTAAATGGTAGAGAAAACAATTATGCTAATCCAATACATTTACTGTGAATCAAGTAAAAATGGATTCCCCCAAATTATGCCCATGCAATTAAATATTTGGACATATATGAACAAGGACTAACAGGCAATAAAGTATACCGTGCGGAAATGATCTGATTATTGTGTAAAGTTTCAAATCAAAAGACAGAATTGAAGGTGAACATTGGCTTCGTTTATTTTCCTCTTGCGTCAAGATTTTGACTCCTGGAATTTGTGTATAGAACGCCTTACATCGCAACTGATGTCATGTCAATGGAATTAATCCCAGATTATATCTGATATGATTCCGACTTGAATCTGAATCTTCTGACACCAGCTTCTACTATCAGGTGCTTCACGATCCTCTGTTTAAGTCCAGCCTTTATTCGTCACATATACATTACTGCGCAGTGAAATTCTTTATTCTTCGAATATCCTTGTTAGCTTCTTGTTAGGAGGCTGGGGTCAGAGCCCAGGGTCAGCCATTATACAGCGCCGCTTGAGCTGACAGGGTTAAGGGACTTGCTCAAGGGCCCAACAGTGACAACCTGGCGGAGCTGGGGCTCGAACCGCCGACCTTCCGGTCAGTAACACAGAGCCTTAACAACTAAGCCACCACTGTTTTGGAAGGCACTTATCAGAAAGTGTTTGGTATTTCTCCAGCGCTCTAACAAACACTTCCATCGTGCATTAGTTCTTCTCACAGAACAGTCAAGTCCAGCTTGGTGGCCGTGGTGTGGATCAGGAGAACAGGAATGCGTGATGAATGTAATGAGTGGTAATTGCTGAATGGTGGGGGTCTTTCAGAGTGAGCCATTTCCACTTGTTTTTTTATTTACTCCTGGTAAACTGGAAGCTCTTTTAAAAAAAAAAAATTTCAGCATTTGCGTGGAGCATCCTCCGGAAGTTATCACCCTGTAGTGTCTCCAGTTGGTGCAGTTTTTCGGCTACTACCATCAGATCCATACATTTTTGATTGTGGCACAGGTTTTCACATCATATGCTCTTCCTTACTCAACCCTCACACATTTTCACCTGGGCTTCAGGTCTCCAGCATAAACCAAAATGCTGACTTTCCTAGTGCAAGTGCAGCTTGTGTCTTCCTTTAATAAAGAAGAACCTTATCCAGCATGTTACTAGTCATCACACATCTGTTGAACTGAAGAATCTTCATTTCTTCGGCTTCAGCGCAGTGTCCACCTTCACACCTGACAGCTCTAGGGTTCCCCAGTTGGATTCTTAGCCTATATGGAGTTGTCCGAGTTCTCCAGTGTCCTTCCATTCTCTTAAAACCTGGCAGTATTCGAGCCAAATGAGTGTGTGAGGACTGATGTCCTATTCATGGAGTATTCCTGTCTCACACACTTCGGGACGTCACACTGAGTTAATTCATGTTGAAATAAATACCCTTTCTACGGATAACACATCCCAAATCACTAAAGCACAATGATCCTGCAACAGACGAGAGATAAAACAATATGTTTGACTCACTTTAAATCCCTTCTCCTTAAGCTGGTGAGCAGTAGACAGGAAGTCTGGTCTGAATGAATGCTGGGAAAGAAACAAACAAACAAGGCAGAAAGTAAGGGAAAGGGGGTGGGGAGGTAGAAGAGAAAGAGGGGAAGGGGTCATCCAGTGCAGGCAGATAAAGAAGAAGATCGAGACACATTTCTATTTTTCGGCATGTCCGCATCAGAGGCTTAACCATGGCCGTGTAATGAGCGTGACAGATCCTTGGCCCTGCGGCTCGGCCATTAGGCAGGCAGCGCTGGAGCCGAGCAGAGCAGCAGCTCATTTCTGATGAGAATTTTACAATCTCATTTGTACTCCGGATTCCATTAGAAAATAATGCTGCCGTAACAACCTGACAATGACCCCGACTAGACATTCCGCATCTCAGCCCCGAGAGCAGACACGAATCCCAAAATACCAACAACAAATACTAAATAATAAAACCCGCTGCGTGGCACACACGCTAAAGGGCTCTGCTGTGTCAAAATAAACATCTCGGGGAGGCCTCGGGGTCAGCATGGCCAGCAAACATCTACACGCCCAACACTCAAAAACTTCCTAAACTTTATGATACTAGTTGAATAGACAAAACAAGCAGAGCTCAATGTCATCGAGGTCGCCGCCACTGCAACCCAAGTCCAGTCAACCTTGCTAATAATTTATGGGCCACGAATATCCTTTAAATGAATCTGAATCAGGAAGGAAGCTATTGAAGAACAGCTATTTCAGACATTTGACCTTGATGCGACCTTGGAACACTTCAAAAATAAAATCAGTTTCTCTTCTGGTTACATTAATAATTACACTGTATAAATTCTACAAACATTCAGTCACTTGCTCTTAAGATATCACATTAACAAAAATCCTATACGCTACGTGGCCAAAAGTATGTACACCCCGTGCTATTACACAAATATGTAGTGTCACCAATTCTCTTCACTGCAACCAATACTCCTTTTTCACCAATTTTTCACAGTTTTTTGTTCTCAAAGAACTCTCTAGTCCATAGAAAAACAAAGCCAGTTTTTAGAAGGTTCACTTTTGAACCCGGCTCTGAACCAGCACTAGCACCAGACTTGAACTAGCACCTGGTTGTCTTTGGTGGAAAAGGTGTATAAAAGAGACCTAAGCCTATTCCACCATGGCAACAATGCACAAAGCCAGCTCCATGAAAGCATGACTGGTGTGTTAGGGTTGGACGAGAAGAACTCGAGAGCCCTGACCAGAACCAACCCCAATGAACGCCTCTGGGATGAACTGGAACTGGCGCCTCCTCAAAATCCGACAGCCAGGCTCCAACAGTTAGTGGAGAGCCTTCCAGAGGAGTACTTTCCTTTTTATATGGGTTATTCAAAACAAACAATTCAATTAAATCTTAAATTTGACCATTTGAAAGATGTAATAAGCTCCTTATTAAAGTGCACATGTTTAGTACAGCAGTAATTATAAGACTGAAGTTGGCTTAGTGGTGTTGATAAACTGTCATGAACTGTAAGACAAATACTGTATATGTTGTGACCTTCAAGCTAATTAGTGAATTTGTCCATTACTTGTTAGATCCAGTTTTTTATTTCCAGCAAAACAAAGTTGGAAACATTTCTCAGCTCACCTTCAGCCATTGTTCCCTAGATTTCCCTAGTTATTTCTTATGCACCAAAGGTTTGGAAGGTGCATGCACTCAAAAAGATCTTAAAGATTTACCTGCACTACCATCATAGCTGCTGTTCTTTACACCTTCTGGCCAATCAGAATGGAGAACTAAGCAGCGCGGGGTATAAATGAGTACATTACACAGACTGCAGTGTAATATGATGACAGATGGTAATTTGAACTTTAAGCTGAGTGCCAAGCTGAACTAGCGTATATTAAGTCTGAGCTCATGAGCCCTGAAGCTTCGGCGACAGTCTTCTCCGAAGTGATTAAATCACCAGATTTGCTTAGTTTGTTCTTAATTGATCTAATTATCTACCCAATTTAACATGTTACACATTTTCAGGGAAGACATGCACGACTAACTACTGGGAGACTGTTAAAATGTAGTGCTGGGAAACGCTGCACTTGCAAAATTTCCGTTGAATAGTTGCGTTTGGATGTGCCTTCAGACGGCAGTTTAGGAAGTAGATGGGGGGAGTGCAGATTGTGTATTCATCTCTATTCAGGCTAGAGTCCAGCACGAAATTTATTTTGTCACAAGGTTGTGGTGAGGTTCATTTGGCAAGCTTATGGACTTTGGGATAATGTTGGTTTTAGGTTGCTTTAAAAGTTAGAATGATTTGAGGAAATGTTGAATGGGTGATTATGGAATAACATTGAACGAATGGCCCCAATGACCGCATTGTTGCAAAAAAACAAGAATATACGTTCCACGTTGTTGAGACTTAATTTCTTTATCTTCCTATAATATTGTTCTTATTATAACCTTAAGATGTTTTTATAACCACTTGTTTTTCTTTTTTTTTTTTTGCATGAGCCTGGATCACGATGCTTAATGATACTAATCGCAGGATCCTCATCGCACGATCTGATGAAGATCTAGAATCCAGATGATATTTTATCAGGACCATTAAGTACAGGGTGACAGGTATTAATCTCCAAACTGCTGAAGTTGCACAGTGTAAAACTGCCTTTAGTGTTCACTTTTTGGAATCGAAAATATGACCTGCGTGCACTAAGATGATTTCCTCTGCACTTTGTTTTTCCCATTTAAACTAAAATCAGATCAAATCAAAGAATCTACACACATCGTGTTTATCACCTGGTGTCTGCTTTCCCGACTAGACTTTATTCACTCTGAATACCCTTTAACAACTTGGTGTTTTGTGATTCGCCTAATTCGATGCTCACTCCAGTGTTTTCTAAGCAATTTGCCCTCATCACCTCGTTCTCATCTCTGTAATTTTGTCATTTTCTTCCCTGCATGGCTCTGAGGATGAGCCCAGACTGATTTTTACCCCAAGCCTGACTGCCCTGTTCATGGGCAACATGTAACTGCTTTACAGGGAGCATTTAAAGTCACCAGCTTGGTTTATATGCTAATTAAGGATTAAAGCAGAATGCAGCCACTTTAAGCTTAACAATGCTGGGCAGCCTCAAATATCTTTTTAAAAAAATCTTTTTTATTAAATGTGATGTGCTACATACTATAATCATTTATGTATAATCATTTCTTTTTTAATTAATGCCCTTTACTTACTAACCTGGTTCTGGTATAGTAACAGGCCCTCTTTAACCCACACAATTATGTTCACTAGGGATCAAAAACCAGGCCACCCTACACTCGTCCAGTTAGATCACTAAATAATGTCTGAATTGTAAATTAAGAGGCAGCACGGATGAGTGAAGGAATGCCTGGTTTTTAGAGCTTAATGGTTATCGCTGTCACTAACACCTTCAGGATTAGCGGTTCGAAGCTTGTCTCAGGGAGTTCGCATGCAAGATATGCGGTCTAGACTGATTGGCGTTTCCAAATGTGTATGACCATGTGTGTGTGTGTGTGTGTGTGTGTGTGTGTGTCCTGTGGTCCAGGGTGTACCCTGCACTGTGCATTAAGTTTGCTGGAATAGGCTGCATGGGGGAACCAGATGTGCAAAGATAATAAATGTATATTCCAGGAGACCTACAGCTGTAATTGACCTGGGGGTAAATACTCATGCAACCATCAAATGTATGTTTTTTTTTTTCTTAAACTTTGTGTCAGTAAAAAAAATATAACTTTTTTTTTGTAAATCAAATAATAAATCTCAATTACATTCAGTTCCTGGTTGTTAGTTTACAAAATGAGGAAAAGGTCAAGGGGTGGTACTGTAGCTACCATGACACTTTCATGTCAGATCACGTTCACAATGTGGCTTGTTTCTCTAATTTTTTATAAAAGAAGACGTTATGAGTGTAGGGCACAGCAGAGCTGAACAGGAAATCTTCTTACACTCTGGTCTTCTAAAGTGGAGCTGTATGTTAGAAGTGAAGCAGCTGATACTGCCGCTCCAGGCTGATCTGTGTATTGTATTTTACTAGGTGCATATACTGAAATAAAACTGTCAGTGTTGAAATGGTGTTGCAGTGTCCTTTAAGGCGAGTGCATGATGTAATAAAACGGCAGCACTCCCTCAGGTGAAAAGATATAAACTGTGAAAAGAGAAGTAAAGTGGTGTCGGGAGCAGCTCCATGCCTTCTGAGTATCCAGCACTTCAAAGGTCATGAACGCCTAACATAATGAGGGAAGGAGTGTGGTACAAAGAGAAGTCCTACAGTGATAAGGGATGACGACTGTTAGCCTTCACCTGTGCTCTGTGAAGCACAACCAGAAATAAACCACACAGGTAGATGAGTATGAGGGAGATGGGGATGAGAGAGATGGGGATGAGAGAGATGGGGATGAGAGAGATGGGGATGAGGGAGATGGGGGTGAGGGAGATGGGGGTGAGGGAGAGGGGG
>JAOVVA010000051.1:2722581-2732852 GCA_028565275.1 Leiocassis micropogon
TGAGGAGAGAAGAGAGAAAGGAGGCAGAAGATTAAAGTGATATGAGAGAAGCAGGGCAGAAAAGAAAAAAGACCTGTAGAGGTGTAGTGAATGGAGTGGTGGGGGTGAAACAGAAATGAGACAGGGGACGGTGGGACAGGTGATTTGTGTCCCCAGATCTATCAGAGGAGTCACGTCCAGGCCACTGGAGGAACACATACTTGAAACAGTCTAATCAGCTCTGAATAAGCCAGCCTCGCTTATGAATGTTAATGTGAGAAGGATAATAAACACCAGCGTCTCACACTAATCCTGCTGAGCTCAGGGACACATCCATTAAAGATTCTCATCAGAACAAGGTAGACCACACTGACATGCTGCGCATGACCGAAACACAAACCGAGTCCTCAGGGACGACCCTGTCAGCACTGCACGCTCAGGTTCGGTTCGTACCTCACCCCAAATGCAGGTCCAATCTTCCTCAAATTTACTTTTTTAGAAAGTGATGCTAATAGAACTGAAATTATCTACTTCACTCAAATTCGATTTGTCTGTAGATATCTACTTTAACAGCGTTGGGTTCTTCAGGGATGTTATGGAAATTTATCTAGTTCATTTTGTTCGCGTGGGCTCCTTAGGGTTCTCCGGTGTCCTCCCAACCCCCAAAATCATCAAGAGGCGATTTTTGATTTAGAAAGTCACTAAAATCTTCCAACTACCCAGCATTGGGTAAAAATGCCAAACTACACTATATTACTAAAAGTTTGTGCACCCCTAACCATCACAGCCACATGTGCTTGTTAAACATCCAATTCCGGATTTAGTTCCACTCTTCTGAGAAGGATTTCCACTAGATGTTGGGAGTGCGGATGTATTGGTTTGTGCTCATTCATTAACCTAAAAGAACGTTAGCGAGTTCAGATGCTGATGTTGAAATGTCGATGAGGCTCCAGTTCCAATTCATTCCAAAAGTGGTCAGTGGGTTTGAGTTCAGTCCGGGCCCTGTGCAGGACACCTGAGCTCTTCCAGCCCAACCATGTTAACTTACATGTCTTCATAGAGCTGGATGGGTATTGTCATGCTGGAACAGGTTTGATAAAATTGTATAGAATTATGTCCTTTTAACTTTGTGGAAGAGTTTGGGAGAAGAACCATGTACTGTATGGGCATGATGGTGAGTTGTTCCAACACTTTTGTTCACACGGTATATTTCAATTCAATTCAATACAGGTTGGGTTAAAAGTAACTAGGCATTAAACATTGGTATTGCCCATATTTCTTATACAAATTTATTGAAACCAATTCTACCTGTACTTATCAAATCTTTAAATTTCAACGTAGGCACTGGTGGCTTCCTAAAACAGCCAGGGATGGAATATGCGGTCTTCTGAAAGAAGTCGTTTGGGATATAACCTCCTGAATTCTTGCCTCCGTGTCCTCCAGTGTGCAAGACTTTCGCACAGGAAAAAAAAAAAATCACATGGAGTGAAATCTGGACTTTTGAAGGCCATTCATAAGGTCTGTGTCGTCCCAGCCAATGCTGGAAAATGCTGGTCTAACCACGCATGTGCAGTAATAGGGTGGTGCATTGGGCTGGTGCTCCAGTGATACCAAACATTCTATAGCCATTAAATATTGCCTAATTAATTTTCACCCACCCTGTAGATGCTAATCCACGTTGAAACAAATCTCAGCATTGGCATTCATGATCATCTGTTTTTCAACAATATGAGCAATTAAGTGTGACCCAACCACAGGCAGATTTCTTGGTTGAAGTCCTCCCTCATTATTGACGACCCAAAAGTCTCCTGGGAGAGCAGAAATCAATAGTGTAGCAAGATTAAATTAAGGGAAAGTCATCAAGTAAAGACCCTCTGGAGTTCTCCGACTTCAGTCCTGGAGGATCAGTGCAGAGTGCAGTTTAATCGTCTCCTTGCTCTAAATAGCTTTGATGTAATTGAATTAGGTGCGCCTGAATAAGAAAAGTACTAAACCACATTAGACTTAAAGGATCTGATGAAGTTCATAGTCGTATGGTCTGTCCTTATTTTCTCTCGACCATAGTTTGTAGCTTGACAAACTTTTTTGTAATTAAAATTATAGAATATATGTATTATATATATTAACGTAAGGAGAGGCTTAGAGGTTAGTACTGTACTGGTTGGTACTGTCCTTCCATGCCTTCAGGGTTGCCTTCATTTAATGATGGAGATGCTGAGTCCCATCAGTCAAAACACTGTTTTTTGTCTTTTCTTGGGGGGGCGCGGGGGTTTGGATGGATTAACCCAAATACTTAAGAAAGACATAGGAACCCCATCCAGGGTGTCCCATGCCCTGTGTGCTTGATTCCCATGGAACAGGCACCCTGTGACCCTGCACAGTGTAGGCAGTATATATAATGAATGGATGAAAAACCCTAAGGGTCCTCGCAGGACCTTCTACTGTAGAATAAACACACAGTGCAAGACACAAACACAACCTCTGTGTGAACTCAGACGAGGCTGAGCATTCCCTCACATTGTGTTCCCTGCTGCAAGCTAGTTTTTCCCTCCACGAGGCGCAATTTAAACAGCATTCGTTGCGCACTTCAGGAAGGCAAAGCAAAGCGCACAGCGGGGGCTTGTTAGTCTGAGAAAACCCATGTTCGAGTTCTTCTGCTCCCTAAGCTGGAGAAAAGACAGCACAGAAATACCCAGCACACAATGCCGTCTCTGGGCACTGAGGTTCAGAAGCTGTTTGCAATGTCTGTTACTGGAAGATGAGATGAGACAGCGTCCGAGAGAAAGACCCGGAGAGAAAGTGTAATATATTCACACATCCCGACGTGTTTACAAGCAAGAAAAACCCACAGTGGCAGGAGCATTTGTCAGGCAGTGCGATGGTGTGTGTGTGTGTGTGTGTGTGTGTGCTTACTGTCAGATGGAAAACCGAGTTTCTTTAGAAACGTGGCGGAAAAAACAAATATAATAATAATAATAATAATAATTTGTAAAAAAAATAAATAAACAGGCTTTGCTCGGCTTTGAACTGTTTATGGAGTTCAGGCAAAGTATTTCATAAATCTACCAATATTAGACATTATTTATAACTCTCAGAGCAAGCAGGCTTTCATTCATCTGACCAGATCTATGGTGCCGAGCTATAGGGGGTGCTTAAGGAGAAAGCAGAACAGAATTTAGATTCGGTGGAAAAGGACAGGACTAGAGTGAGTTTTGGGAAACCTATTGCACCTCCAGTCGCTCTAATGTGTCTACATTTGTATTTGTGACCCTCCAGGTGAATTTGTTTGGGTTGTCCATCCGTCCATCCATCCATCAGTGATTCTAATTAGTGCATTATCCCTAAAAACTAATTGAAAGAGTGTATGATCTATACGGAATTATTATTGTTGGAACTAATGGTCAAGGTCACAGCAAGGTCAAACGACTCAAGCAGTTTTTCTCAGATAGCCTCCTCGCTGCTTGGCATGCATCAATGGGAGTATACAGACAAGTACACAGATAAGTTGATAGAAATCCTACACTTATTTATTTATTTATTTTAATGAACCGTGCCCAAGTGCATTCATTATAATAAATAAATAAATAAATAAATAAGTGTAGGATTTCTATCAACTTATGTGTACTTGCTACCACCAAACATCATCACGGTGTATTTTAAAGGTGTTTGAGGAATACAGAGAAGTCTATACATTTTTTTCCTCAAAAATGGCCATTTTTCAGCGTTTGAGCGTTACTATCTCGCTTCAAACAATAATCATTTAAAATGCAAATTGTTCTTATTTCTTCATGTGAATTGATAATAGATTTGGTGTAAGCTTCTAGAAGAATATGACCTGTAAAAATTGTTGCTTTAATTGGTTTTTGGTGAAGCCTTAAAAAGCAAAAAAAACATCTGTAGTGTCCGTAACCACGTCAAAATCATGTTGCAATATCTTAACAATTTTGCATCTTAGGATAATACACTCTTCAGATCTATGTCTTTCATGTGAAATCTAAATTGGCCGAGTTTCATCTGAATGACAGTTAAGATCATTGAAAGATCTGAATTCAAAAAAGTTCATCTGATTGCATCTTCCGTCTGACGCAATCAGATTAACCGCATCAGAGTGTGAAGAACATGAAAAATAGAACAGATTGTTACAGTTCCACGTAATTCACAAATTTCCATGTTCTCTTTCCGAGCTTCACCTCTGCACAGACCGCTAGAATATTCACAGCCACGTTTGCTATTCCTCTCATCGACCTGGCTTGGTATTTAAAACTTGCAGAGTGGCAGGAGAAGAGGATTATTCCTGCGCGATTGCCTCCTCATCACAGCCATTGTGCTTCCACTCTTCTGTAATTATACCGGAAATTACTTTGGGAGAGCAGAGACGGCGCTCAAGCAGCAAGTGCCCTAGACTCCAATTCCAAACCTACTGATACAAGTCAGTGTCTCAGCCACTCCTGGTAATTTAACACCTAGCTGGAGACGCCTGAAGCCCCCCCCACCGGTGCCCGTGTCATTTAAAGACAGATTGAACGCTGTGAGACGGTGAAAAGTGTCTGGAGAGTACAAGTTTTTTAATTGGAGGACCAGGTATCGGTCTCACTTTCACATTAATTACATTATCGTTTGTGCAGTTAATAACGGGGACGGTTCTCACACCGAGGATGTTGGAATGATTTCAGAGCTCGAGCAGTAATTATAGTTCTACTAAAAAAAGCATAAGAGCATTTAAAGCCTTTTCTTATTTAAAGAGGCATGAAAATTACAGCATTGCTTCCAAAATGTCCATTCTTCTAATAAGACACACACACACACACACACACTGTACCTTGATGCCAACGTAGTCCACAGGAATGATGGGGTTCTCTAGTGTGGGGAGCACGGCCTCGTTTATCGGTTCTCCCACCATCACCTGGGTCGCCACATTGATAAAATCCACACCGATGGTCTTAGACACAAACGGGAAGGAGCGCGAGGCACGCAGGTTACACTCGATCACCTGGGGACGACAGGAACTCTTGATTACACTCCTTTTAAATACTGTGGAATTTAGAGTGTTAGGTCCTGGAGTTAAAGATCCCCAACAATGTGATCGAGTTATACTTACTGAATAAAACTGGTAAGCAATTTAATTGTGAGTCCACAGTACTGGGGCAAAAGTCTTGATTTCCCACCACATTTGATCATATTTTGCTTCCAAAGAGCCAGACCTTCATGTATTTTTTTATATAGTTTACAGAACAGTTCTCCAGGCTTCCTGAAAGAGACATTTTTGTCTCTCATCATGTTCACTCCAGTCCTTGTACCTGAGCAGTTTCAGAGGAATTTTGTTAAGTTTGTTAAGCCATAAAAGTGACCAATGAATCATTCAAGCATAAAAAAAACCCATCTAACTTGAGTCCTGACCCAGTGAGAAACAGGTGCAGATGATGACAGATGATCAGGCCGGTGATTAGTAACTACTGCTGATGCTGAACGCTGAGTGGTTGGAACAGACGAGACGGGAAATGAGGTCGTTGCTCAGGTTGTTACATTAGTTTTGTTAAATTGCATCCTTAAGAATGTTGCAGCCTGTTGCAATAAAACATTTGTTCCTAATTCTTTCAAACCTACATGATTTAATTTAATTTAATACAAAGAAATGGGCGGGGGAGAACTTGAGACCTTTGCACAATACTGTATGTGTATTTGCGACTGTTACCATTCTTGCCCTCAAGTTTAAAAATCGTTAAAAATCAACAAAGCCTACATTCAAAACCCTAAATTAATAGTTTGTCGATTTTAAAAGCACTTAAACCAGGACGCTTATTGATAATGAGTCTCTGAGGAATAAATTATGTTATAATCATGCACTAAAAAACTGTGGATATGCTTTTATAGGAAAATAATCAACAACAGTGTTTTACGATAGAGCACAGCTACTTACTGTTACCACCTTAAAATTTTAGATTCCTCAAACAAAACGGCAATCCTGCAAGATTTTACTTTTATGCTTTTTATCCAATTATACTTACATTTATCTCTGTACTCCAAAAAGTGGGTAAGTTCAAATACTTACTAAAATTCTAGCAGCTCTAAACAGTCTCTCTCTTACCAGCTTCTCTTATTTTCCTTTTCTTAAAGTTGTCGAGACGAAAAAGCAAAGCTTTTCAAGCCGTATTCATTGATCCAATAAGCAGACCGCAGGAAGTAATAACCAGGTGTGCGGTATTAGCTATATACAACCTAAACTAATAATTATTGTAATAACAGTAATTTCAAAATTATAAGTGTGCAAAACAAATCATTCTAAACCTCTTAAAAACTTTACTTCATTTAATTTCTTTTAATATATACGAGAGCTATTCAAGTCAAACCAGTTATTATTGTTATTATATAGAATAACAAAAGACAGTTATTATGAGAGTAAAAACTCGCTTTATTTCTCTATATAATCTGCTACACTAATGCACTTATCCGAGTGTTTCACTAGCGCTTGGACACCATCGAGGTAGAAAGTTTTCTCAGAGCCATGATCGGACTGCCTGTCTGATTCACGTCTGAAACGCTGGCCTCCCAGGAACTCCCTTAATGGCCCAAACATGTGGAAATGGCTTAGAGTGAGGTCAGCACTGTACAGGGGATGTGGCAATAACTCCCTTGAAGTCTTCTGTAAATGTCAATCAGTTTTACGCTTTCATTCACCAGGAATTTCATCACGAGTCCCAGGTTGACTTTAACGCCCCGTAGTCATCAGTGTTCACGGCTCTGGGTTACTGATCAGAAGCCAAACAGTACTCTGCTCCACACTGCGTTATGGCTGACCTATGGATATGGAAATCTAAGATCCAGCTATGGTAATAATTATGGTAAAAATTTATCACTGTACTGTCTTTATTATGTGACAAAAGCTTCCTCTTTTCCAGCAAAATGTTAAGATAAAGAGAAGAGAAAAATAGCCAGGAATAACTGAACCATTATCATCTACTTATTACATAAACTTAACTTGGATCAAATCACCTGATTCACTAGAAACCACTAAAGGCTTATAAAGGAGGGTGAGATTGCTTCAATAAAAATATTATATTACTGACAGCAACTTGACTGAAAATAGAATATTTAAATACATGAATGAAGTTTTTTTTTTTTTTGCGACATCACTTTTCGCTTTAATGACCATGTGCACACCATGGACTTGACAATTTCAATACAAGAGATTAGACAAAAGGAAAATCTGAGTGTTTGTACAAAGCAGGTAACTTGGACGATATCACACTTAGTGTGAAATGGCGCCCAATCGTAAACATTAACTGTTCAAGATATTCAAGATAACTTTTACCTTCTTTCAGTGGCGGCCGGTCAATAAGGGGCGCTGGGGCGTCGCCCCTTTAAAGTTAGGCAGAGAAGAATGTTACTTTAACATGTAATTATTTAACATAATAATTATTTATTTTATAATAATTTTTTTTTTAAAAAGCATGTGATTTGAGGCTGAGCTCTAATGGGATTTTTTAAAATCATCCTTGGGGCGGAGCACTGTGCACCCCGAACCCTCCCACTTCTGTTCTTAGCGAATCAATATTGTTTTTAAATATTTGGACTCATGTGATTGGACCATTCTCAACGAGTCTTATTAACGTCAGCAGATTGTTAGTTAATGTATTGAATAGTGATCGACAGCTAAATATGAGAGGAAATTCTGTAATTTCTTTGCTAAAATACCCCTTCGCAAGGCGATCGGACGAAGAAAGAAAAAAAAAGTTAAAGAGCTTGGACCAGATCGACCTGATCTTCTAATTAAGCAGCAGTCACGTGATCACGGCCGAGCTTACACTCGGTGCTTTTCCAGAACTTCTTATGGCAAGCGGAGCTGCTGACTGGATGCGATGTGAGTCTTGCCTTTATTTCATACTAGTAGTAATGATGCTTAATCACCTGATAAATGGCTACTTACAGGCGATTATTAAAAGTTTAATTTTAATTTTGTTTGCGCCCCACCAAAAAAAATTTGCGCCAGCCGCCACTGCCTTCTTTGCTTAAAACTTCACAGCTTTTTCAACATGTTCTCTGACTTTTTCATGGTGAGTAGAGCAGCAATAACTTACCATGACATCATTGCCTTTCACCAGAAATTGAGTGTTTAACGGCCCTGAAATCTCGAACGCCTTTGCAATTTTCCGTGTGGCGGTCTTCACCTGAAAATAGCCATAGGCAAAAAAAATAAATAAATAAATAAATGACACAAAAGCTGTAGGAACCCATAGCTCAGGTTAAAATGCGCAGGTATGCAGAGGAGGTTGAGAGGACATCCGTCACTGTCGAGGTTCTGCATGCCCCGTCGCTGGCGCTGGATGGAACGCAGGGAGGAGGAAGACATTACGGAAAACGAAACGCGATAGAAACTTCGATATGACAAACTGAGTTTGATCCCGAGGAGGCAGACGCGTACGGCGTGTCACTTGATCAAAAAGACGGGCCCAATCTTAAGCTACAAATGTTCCACATCGAATGGGTTTTAGATGCGAAACGTCTTATCAGATTCATGACCTTATTTCTTTCTTGTGATTTCAGATTTAAAGAGTGTAACTGTTTATCTATAGATGTTAAATCAAGTGCGTGAAGTTTGGCTGACTCGCTCCGAATGAACAAATTTCATTAAAAAAAACAAAAAAAAAACAAGAAAAAGAAGAATGTAAATAAAAGAAAGTGACCTTCTCCAGAGCTCCTTGACTGATGGTCTGGGTGGGGAGCATCAACGTGGCGTCTCCTGAGTGAACCCCCGCGTCCTCCACGTGCTCCGTGATGGCGTGAGCCACAACCTGCAAGGACCTCAGGTATTAAATTAGCAGAAACACACAACTAGGAATCTTTCTTATTCTTGCTTTCCACGAAAGTGTCTATGAAACAAATAAATTCCCTAGTCAGCAAAAATGAATAAATAAATAAACGAATAAATAAATAGTAATACGGCAAAGAGGACAAATCTGTTTCGAGTTGAAGCTGTTAAAGTAAATTTAAAAACGCACTGTAGCAGACAGTTCCACTATATATCTCAGATTTATTTTTCACAGTACACAAACATCTCCGAATGTTTTAAACAAAATTTTACAAAAAAAGGCATCAAAGAACAACATACAGTAGGAATAACTCAACAACTCCTTTGATCATGTACATGTCACTTTGTTAAACAACTCATGTTTAAATCTGTTTATTATTAGTCGTAGATACGAATCCCTTCGAGTGAGCTGTTATTATAGAAACACTAACGGATTAAAAGAAAAGCACTGAGTTTTTATATGACAAATTTTAATATTACACAAAAATAACCAAAGTAAATACAGAATGCAGTTTTTAAAACGAAATGCTAAATCATGAGGACTGCGAGGGACAGTGGTGACCGTTGTATTTATTCCCATTTGTAGGACCTTGGTAGGGCCTCCGATCAACATTCACAGACTCACGCACATACAGTACACACAATAGGCAATTAGACTAATCAGCATGTCTTTGGACTGTGGGAAAACGGAGGAAACCGGAGTCCCCGGAGGAAACCCACCAAGCACATGATGAAGATTCATGCACTCAGACATGAAGCGGGAATCGAACCCGGGACCTGGAGGTGCAAGGCGACAGTGCTAACTACCACTTAACTCAGGGAATCTGAGTTAGATTTCACTTGCCACACTTAAGCCTAATTAGCACCAAAACTGTTGAATCAAGAAATTGCATAAACAGACTCTGTGTGACGCTAAATGATCTCTCAAAAAGGAAGACATGAAATTCAAGAACAGATGAGAAACAAAGTAATTGACACACAGTATCAGTCTGGAAAGGGATACGAAGCCCTAAGGCTTTGGGACTCCAGCGAACCACGGTGAGAGCCGCTATCCACAAATGTAGAACTGGGTGAACCTACCAAACTTAGTCCAAGAGCACAACCACAACTCAGCCATTTACAGTATTCTCTATGTTCCAGAACAAAACTGGATTTTTTTTTTTTCAAAACTATGAAATAACACACCTCATTAGGTAATTAAGATCATAAAGATTAGCAGTTTCTGGAACAGTTCTTGCAAGAACAGTATTGTGTCGAGTGCATTTGTAAAACCCATCAAGCTCCATGATGAAACTGTCTCTCATGAAAACAAGACCAAAACTGACCTCTGCTGCAGAGGAGAAGTTCATTTAGAGTCACCAGGCTCAGAAATCACCAGTTAACAACCAGCACCTCAGATTAGAGCCGTTATGAAGCTTTACAGAGTAGAAGTAGCAGAAACATCTCAATATCAACTGTGTAAAGGAGATTATTGTGTGTTTTGGAT
>JAOVVA010000051.1:2750938-2761395 GCA_028565275.1 Leiocassis micropogon
CTGATGTAAGAGTCTGATGTAAGAGTCTGATGTGAAGCTGATGTAAGAGTCTGATGTGAAGCTGATGTAAGAGTCTGATGTAAGAGTCTGATGTAAGAGTCTGATGTAAGAGTCTGATGTGAAGCTGATGTAAGAGTCTGATGTAAGAGTCTGATGTAAGAGTCTGATGTGAAGCTGATGTAAGAGTCTGATGTAAAACTGTAGCTTGATATTTTCCAACATAAAATAAACTTCAGACCGGACCAGAGTCTGCCTTATTTATCTTTCTAACTTTAAAAAAATGCACAGAGTGATTATGGGAACTGTTTGGGGACGTAAATGTAACTATAAACGGATTAAAATTACTATTAGTAAACCAAAAGCAATCACAGGTAATTTGCTGTGGTATAAAAGAGGAAACGCTTTAGGGTGTGCTATTATTACTATTATTATTCATATCAGTTAGACTGTTTCTTATCTTGAGGTTTATGTGACTATGTGATTAGCGCGATGCCTCACCTGGCCATGGTAGGTACAGTACAGATAGTTAGTGACAGCGGGATATTCTGCAGCCAGCGTGTCGATCTGAAAGACAGAGCAGTGGATGAATATGGTTAGACCAGCTGTCTGAGAGTGACGGCAGGCATGAGTAGGGCATGATGCCCTGACCTGTTTGACCCAGGGCCGGATGTCGTGGCTCAGTCTCAGGGAGCGCGCCTCCGCCTCCGACGCCCCGAGGGCGTGGCCCACCTGCCGGTCTGAGAAACCCTCCTGCTTGGCCCTTAGCAACACATCACCTGGAACACTGGAGCTGAGAGAGAAAACACAGACGATTAGCATCACACACCTAAAAACAAGTGGTGTGTTTTTACTTCCCTGGTGGAAGAAAGAAACACATTTAGATTTGTCCACATCTGTATATGGTAGTCATTTAATCCTTTTTTAAAAAAATTTTTAAACACATTACATGAAGTCATATTGTAAATTATATTAACGAAGAATAGATGCGGGTGTGAAAAATACGCTCAGGACAGATTCATAACAGTAACATTTGTTTTGCAGCTCGAGTAGAATATACATTTTACATTTCCAGCATTTGACTGACGTCCTTATCCAGAGTCATTTAAATCAATGCTTTGAAAGTCTCTCTCTCTCTCTCTCTCTCTCTATTAATGAATGCATCCTTATTCAGGTTCACTAGGTTACTGAACATCAGTAACAACAGGCACTCTCAGGAGGTTTGTCCTTTTTTTGTTTTTTCTAACACAAATGTCTAAATATGTCTTGACTATGATGAGTGAATACCCCTTTACTGTATGTTAAAAAAGTGTGAAAGTCATTACAACTAAAGTAAAGTTAGTGCCTGAGATTACAAGCCTTTACATTTTAAATGCATCTCAGATACACGCTGGATAAAAGTGGTGCATCTTTCTCTTTATGATATCTAAAAGATCTGTAAATGCTTTCGAACTCCTAAAACTGCTCAGGTACAAGAATGGCAATAATGACATAAACATGATGATGATTGCAGCATAAAAAAATAATAAAAAGTGACGCAGCGGTATCATCCGGAGATTGCAAGTTCGAATCCCGGGTGATGCTGTAGCCTCTGACAGCCGGAGGCCCAGGGAGAGAGAAAGAGAGAGATCAAAGAGAGCTCTCGCATCAATCACGGCTCTACAGCCAATCACGGGCATCTGTGAGCTCACGCAAGCGGAAGGAACAGGATAGCGCTGGCCTCCGAGTGTGCAACGCCGCTCCCAAAAAGACGAGATCGTGATTTCGAAAAGATGCGGCTGGTGGCGTCACGTGGCTCGGAGGAAACATGTGATAGACTGGAAGGCTGGACTCCCTGACTGGTAGTTGTAGCCTTAATTTGGATGTGTCTTAATGACGGGTGGGAACTGGATACGACTAAATTAGGGAGAAATTTGGGGGAAAAAATCCTCCCCAAAGAAAAAACGATCTAATCAGACGATCGGGTGAAGTTCCCCACATCATGATTATAAAGAAGCATGATGTTCACATTCAAACGGTGTAATCATGAAGAAGAAGCGAAAAAAGCCCTACGCTACCACGGGATTGCTATAATTACAGTCAGCCCCGGAGTGTGCACACACACACACACACACACACGCACACGCACACACACACACAGGGTGCTGTTATGTTCTGGTGGGTGGTTTCCATTGGCATCGCTGCTCCTGCTGCTGCTTAACTGCCTTTGTTGCTGCAACACCAGAAATCCAGCCTGCCAGCTTCCGCGCTCCTGATTGGTTTAAGGCATTAAACGATGCCGAAGCACAGACTCGGTGTGTAAACACAGGGTGACGGGCCGTGCGCTAGTACGTTCCAAACAAATGTGCCGTGCATTACAGTAACGAAAAACAGAAAGCCTGCAGATTCTGCCTTCCCTCAGAGAGAGAGAGAGAGGGAGAGCGAGAGAAAGCGAGAGAGAGAGAGCGCGGCGGCAGGCTCGCGTCTGGAGACGCACCAGCATGGGGCGGCGGGTCTGTTACACTCCATACTGTCGCTCTCTGTGGACACACAATCTCACCAGCTATCCCACACACCAACTGTGAGCTTTTACTACAGACAGTCTCAGAGATACTCACGGACCTGCGGAGCACAACAATGTTTCAGCAGCTCATATGGCCGCTTTACAGTATTTAATATAAAATAATAACAAAAATGTAAAATGATACCTAATGCGGCGTGAGTAAAGATCCTGATTAGGTTCAAGTTTAACATAGTCACTCATTTTTGTTCCTGATTTACTTTAATTACTGTGTATTAGCACTGTATTAGCCCCTCCCCCTCACTATTCTGTGATATGATTGGTTAATTGAGTCAAAGGTGCCGGTAAGTTTTTCTATATTGGTTTAACCAATATGAGAATAGTCTAGAGTAGGTGTACCTGTAGGTGTATAGAGGAACTGCAACATTTTACCCCCTCAGATGTAGACATATCACTCATCATCTATTGTATACCGCGTTATCCTGTTTACAGGCTCGCAAGGGGCCTGAAACCTATCCCAGGAGACTCAGGGCACAAACACACACTTACTCACACACTAAGGGCAATCTGGGAGCGCCAATTAGTCTAATCTGCATATCTTTGGGCTGCAGGAGGAAACCAGAGAACCCGGAGGAAACCCACCGAGCACGGAGAGAACATGCAAACTCCATGCACACAGAGACGGGATTGAATTTGGCTGGGAATTGAACCCACACCCTGGAGGTGCAAGGCGACAGTGCTAACCACTACACCACCGTGCAGCCATGCAAACATATATTCATATATATATAATTTTTTTTTGGCAGTGTGGTGATACAATCGCTTTACATACCTGAATCTAATTTTTTTCTCATCTCTAATGATTATCATTATAATTAAAATCATCAATACCAAAACGATTTAGTCCGCTTTCTTTTTTCTTTAAGCAATTTTTACTTATTACATTTTTTTAGCTATAGCATTTATGTTTATTTATTCAGGAAATCGTATTACAAAATTTGTGAAAATGTGTCTATGATAAAATATACTGAAGCTATATTTGGAACGCTGCATATTACTATAAATCCAGTCATCGTTTTAAATATTTTAAACATATCTGAAATGTTTGATATTTCTGTACAGCTGCTTCGTGGTAATGCACATTGTTGGAAATGCGATCTGAATAAAACTGAGCTGATTTAAATGAAACATGATGTATGAAGCAGTCAGGAGCTGAATGTCTAGACGCAACGTATAAAAGCTTATAAACTGTTTAAAACCTTTTTCATAGATAATTATATCATGTCGAGATAAACTTGTCACACATACAGTACAGCGTTCATAGACACTCTTTCCAATGACTGGACATTTCACTGGACACAGAAAAACACATCTTTTTTTTTTTGGACACACTCCGCCCTAACAAGGAAAAAATTACATTCAACAGACCACTTGATTTTTTTTTAGTTTATTTTTTTATGAGTGCTCCCTTCCTGTCCATCACGCCCCACTTCCTATTGTTTACCTGTAGAGTGATGAAACGATAAGCCGCTGAGTGAAATGCACTTTGTCTACAAAAAAAAAAAAAAAAGCTGGGATATGTGACAAATAAAAGCTAAAACATAAAACTGAACTACTGGAGGAATCAAGGAGCGAAGACTTTCACGTGTTTCCTCCGAGTCACGTCACGCCATTTTTTCAAACTGCGAGCTCACGCACCATTGGGAGTGGCGTAACACACTCGGAGGACGGCGCTATCCGTGATTGATGCGAGAGCACTAAGTGCTGCCCTTCCATCCTTTGGCCAATCAGCTCTCTCTAGACCCCCGACTGCAGGAAGCTACAGCAGCACCTGGGATTCGAACTTGCGATCTCCAGATGATCGGTTGAGCACTTTACCGCTGCGCCAGGTGGTGGTATTGCACCAACTGAGTTTTATCACTTTAGTTAAATTTAGAGTATCTGCACATTAACATTTTAAGAAAAACATTTAAAATCGTGAAGAGATTCTAAACAATCCAACATTCAAATCAATCCAAAACAACAAAGACTCCAACAATCGATCGATTAAATCGCTTTGAACTAGTCGGAGCACAGGGTCCTTCATGATACAGCGCCCCCTGGAGGAGAGAGGGGTTACGGGCCTTGGATCGAGGGCTCAACAGAGGCAACTTGAACCTCTGACCTTCTGATCAGTAGCTGTGAGCCTTCACTCTAAGTGAACGTGTCCTGATTTCTTTAAAGCACTGCTGCAGTGTGGATCACTGACTCACTGGGGTCGGCCCACAGAACACTTACTGAAAACTAAATCTATCCCAACATCGCCATCTAGTGTCAAGCGCTTCCCTTCTCTACAAATCTAACTGACGGGATATATAATCTTTATACTGTATACTTGTGGTGCGATCGTCACCTGTTGTACTGACGCAGGTGCTGCTCCAGCTCTGTGATGCGCCTGAGTTTGTGCAGAAACCATTTATCGATAGCTGTGAGCTCATGAATCTGATCCACGCTCACTCCATCATGCAGCGCCTAGAGGGACAAAAACAAAAAACAAAAAAAAACAGAACGTCAACACTTAATGCTTAACGCTGCTTAAGCGTTCTCTTATGAGAAACCGGTTGATCAGAGCGCTGGGACAAATCACATGAGACGTCGGGTGTGTTAGTAAACAGGAACGAGTAACATATTGTTAGGTCGTTGTTAAATAAGGGATAATAGCTCATGATAGCGAGCCGCCAGCGAGCCGCGTCCTCTGAATATAAAACGCAGACGAACCGTGACCGCCCGGGCGCCAATCGGAAGTCGGCCCTTGCTCGAGTGGAGAGAGAGAGAGAGAGAGAGAGAGAGAGAGAGACTGGAGTGAAAATTACGGTGTAGCAATTACCGCAAGGCTAACCTTGAGAGTTATTGATATTTCCTGCCTTGATGCAATTTGGGCCATTTGTTCCTAATAAGCAATAATTTCACGGAATGCTTGCTTTCACACAGCAACTGGATACGCGTGCATATTTATATTTATATCTCCAATCATTTTCAAGGTTACTCAAAAACAAGTATGGGAAATAATTATTAGTAATTACATTTCGAAAATCTATTTCAACAGATTAAACAGGTGAGAATATTCTCCCGCCCACTTACAGCCTGGCCTGGGCAGCACAGTCACGCTGAAAACCTCTAGATAGATAGATAAATAGATAGATAAATAAATAAATAACATGTGCAAGTGAGCCGTTTAAAGCTCCACCTGTAGCATTCTTATCCTGCCTGGATGTTCGGTCGTATAACCGCGTGTGCTGGCGAGCGTGAGAGCGTACAGAACGCGGTGCGAGCCACCTACGCCTGGCCGAGCGGAGTGAAGCTGAAGAGAAGTGTGTGAGGGTTACTGAGAGCCACAGCGGTCCTGCGCTCTACCTTAGCCAGGGAGAAGATGCGCGTGCTGGAGGGAACGGCCAGCTCCCGGCGCAGGTCGTGCTGCTCGCTCCACGGCTTCTTCAAGGGCAGGTGTGGGGCAAAGCCGTCCACGGAGGGGTGGCACATCCGCAACGCCTTCTGGATGCTCTCTTCAAAGGTACGACCCACCGCCATGACCTGGGAGAGGAGGAGAGGTGATGAGAGGAGGAGAAAAGAGGAGAGGAGGAGAGGAGGGGAAGTTAAGAGGAAAGAAGAGCAAAATGATGTGGAAAAAAGAGGAGAGAGGAGTAAAGTTAAAGTGGTATAGAAGAAGAGAGAGAAGGAGAGACAGGAAGAGCAGAGTAGAGCAAAGAAACAAAAAGAAGAGAAGGGGACAGAAGCGACGTCCTCTCACCTCTCCTACGCTCTTCATGGCGCTGCCGATCTCGCGGGACATGCCCTGGAAGCGGTCCAGGTCCCAGCGCGGGATCTTGGTCACTATGTAGTCCAGACTGGGCTCGAAGCAGGCCGTGGTCTTTCCCGACACTGCGTTCTTTATCTCGGGCAGAGGGATGTCCAGGGCCAGCTTGGCTGCTACGAATGCCAGCGGGTACCTGGGGTGAGACATTTCACTCCAGTCATTCAGACATTCGAGGACTCGTTACTGACAACAACTGCAAGAGTTCACCATCAACATCCAGGAACCAAACAAGACAAGAAACACAGTCATTTCTATTACATCTTCAAAAATAGCTACTTTATTTAATACATTTTATAAAATAACAATAACAATAAACATTAAAATAAATACATAATAAAATAAATTTTAATAAATAAAATAATAAAAATGTATAATAACAATAGGAATAAAACCAAATTCTTTGATAGATTTCCTTAACAGTTGTATTTTATAAAATGTATAAAATAATAATTAAAAATGAAAAAAAAAAAAGAAAAAAAAATTAATAATAATAATAATAATAAGCCGCCGAACACATCTTTCCACTCGGGGAAAGTACGACCCCCTTCTCCCGCTTGTGAGAGGCACACGATTAGTCTGTGATCGACGTGAGACTGTGTGCATGCCGTCCCTCCGTGTCTAAGAAAGCACACACGGCCAATCTGCTCTATGGACCCCGGACTGAGGACGACTGTAAGCATCACCCTGGAATCAAACTCATTTCCGGCGAATGTGCTTTTGGTGTTGGCACTCAGGAGCTTTAGTGTGTTGGTATGTTAAACAACTCAAAACGCTGGCACTGGAGACTCCATCCATATCAACTATCATATAAATATGTCCGAGGGTGAGTCACATCCAACTATCCACATTTTGGCTGTAGAATTTATTTTAATTAACTTTTACAAAAGAAAAATACATCATTTTTCAACATAATATTTCTGCTTTTCGATACACTTTGTCCATCCGTCAACAAGCTTTCATATTCCCTCATTAAAAAAAGTTTTAGTCTGAGCTGCGAATGCACCGCCGTCTCACTGTAACGAACACTGTTGATTGTTGAACCCTTTTCCTGATGATGTTCCAATACTTATGGCCCTTGAGAATCCCAGAAAACGTTGATGAATTTCCCAGCTGATGGTCGACCTTTGAACTTTTTCTCGGCCTGTAATTGAGTCTGTTTCCGTTCCAGACTCTCAGACTCGTAGTGATGAATCCGTGTCTCATCACCAGTAATGATTCTCTTTAAGAAACTTTCACTTTCCTTAGTATCGGTATGAATTCTGACACGTTCACACCTGCACAGCAGTGACGGGGGGAGACAGGAGCCTTGAGCTGAAAGAGCTGATTAGATAATTAGACAATTATTAAAACTCAAAAGTTTTAATAATATACCTGGAGTGCGGTTAATTTTTGACTCACCTTCCTATATCAGAACTCTTAGCGTCCACAAAAACTAGTATATTGAAGGAGAAATATATAAAATGATATAAAACATCAGTGAAGCAGCTACTGGTCTCCATCACTTTATTAATGAACAGTAAACAGTGGACGCCAAAATATCTGCTAGTGAATAATCTGTACTTCTCATAACATCATTTACAGTCAAACATCTCCTCATACAGTGTGGCTCTCGGACAACCTCTCTCTCTCTCTCTCTCTCCTTCACACCGTCTTAGTAAGAAAAAAAACCCTATTGTTTCATTCTATGTGATTTTATTCTGTTTTTTTTTCGTTCTCTTTCTGAAGTCTGAATGTCTAAATGTCTTTCTAAATATACGGCGCGGTTTCACACTGAACAGCCTGACTGGTGGGTGGGTGTTGTCAAAGTTTGGCATCCAATGTGTTTAACATTTGGCAGGAGTCGTTTCTCGATAGTTCTGCGACAACAAACACAAAGCCGGCGTGTTAATCGCTCACTTTTCTAACTTTCTGGAAAGTTTCGCAGGTGAGACGCGAAAAACTCAGTTGCTGACATTTTCCCTCCTGTTTCTCTCCGAACCTCGATAAATACCTGCAACTGCTTCACCTACGGGGCGGCACGGTGGTATATTGGTTAGCACTGTCGCCTTACACCTCCAGGGTCCGGGTTCGATTCCCGGCCAGGCTCGATTCCCGTCTCTGTGTGCGTGAAGTTTGCATGTTCTCCCCGTGCTTGGTGGGTTTCTTCCGGGTACTCCGGTTTCCTCCCACAGTCCAAAGATATGCAGGTTAGGCTAATTGGCGTTCCCAAATTGCCCGTAGTGTGTGAATGAGTGTGTGTATGTGTGTGTGCCCTGCGATGGATTGGCACCCTGTCCAGGGTGTACCCCGCCTTGTGCCTTAAGTCTCCTGGGATAGGCTCCGCCCCCGTGACCCTGAATACAGGATAAAGCGGTATAGAAGATGAGTGAGTGAGTAAATGCTTCACCTACAGAAGCGTGAAAAAGAAAGAGACTAGCTTTTAATATTAAATTGATACCAGAAGCCGTGATACAACACTAATTATTGTATGTACACTCATTGCCAAAAGTATTCGCTCTTGAGTAACATCCAATTCTTAATCCATAGGGTTTAATATGATGTTGGCCCCGCCCCAGCTTTAACTCTTCTGTGGAGGCTTTCCTCAAGGCTTAGGAGTTTGTTTATGGGAACAAACACTGATGTTGGATGAGAAGGCCTGTTTCCTCGCAGTCTCCGCTCCAATTCATCCCAAAGGTGTTCTATCGGGTTGATGTGCAGGACAGTCAAGTTCTTCCACACTGAACTCGCTCGTCCATGTCTTTGTCACTGAATATAACGTCACTCAATATACAAGGCTCAAATATATGTAAGGCCACACAGAAAGTATAATATTATTTTTCAGTATAAGTTTAAGGCATTATCATGGCTTATAATCCCCTAGGAGGAGTAGATCAAAATCCATCGGGTGCGTTTTGGCAAACGACACAAAATAACTGACTTCCTGTTGAGTCGAGCCCAGGACATGCGAAAGTTGTTATACTCAACGAGCTTTAAATGTGTACTGCGTTTCGCCATGCAGCAAAATCTCGTGTGGGGGCCCCTGAAGGCCCGGGGCCACACCACTCTCAGGCATCCTAATGGCAGCAGATTCCAACTTTCTGCCAATTTTCATGAGTTTTTGAGCATGTCAAGACCCCCAAAAAGCTCAAAAGGGTGGGGAAAAAAAGATAAATAATCCCAGGTCCTGGAGGTGTGACGCCACAGTGCTCATCATTACGCCACCAACCACTCATTCCCATGTTTTGGTGAATGTATATGCATGAAGGGGTGCCATAAAGTGGGGGATGAAAACTGCTTGAGCAATTGAAAAAGCTTGGCTTTAAAATATACACATATACTGTTAAATACATTTTTTCTTTCAAACTGCATGACCCACCCCCTTCATCTGTTATCTTCTCATCATATATCCTCAGCATAATTCTAAAATACCTCAAGCCCAAAGGTGCATTACCCAGTAGCTTTAGACGCCAGCGCTGAGCTTCTGGACAGCCGGGCGTTCACCTCGATGATGCAGTACTCCAGGGACGACGGATGCAGGGCGTACTGAATGTTGCACTCCCCGACGATGCCGAGGTGACGCACCACCTTAATGGCCGTCTCCCGCAGCATGTGGTACTCCTCGTTGGACAGCGTCTGACTCGGTGCCACGACGATGGAGTCACCTGGAACAGACAAAAAGACACCAGCGGTTTTAAACTGCTTGGATCTGATCTCTATTTATATGTATATGATTCACTTATTTTCTCCAGCGCTTATCCCATAAAGGGTCAGGAACAAGGCGGGGTACACACTAGGGAGTGTGTTCATACAGCTCATACATTCACACACAATTTGGAATGCCAATTAGCCTGATCTGCATGTCATAAGTTGTTCATTCCTTGGCTAACTGATTGTGTAGTGCCACATTTTGTCACGTAAATGTATTTTATTGGGATTTTATGTGACAGACCAACAAAATCTAGATACTAATCAGGAGACTTCTGAAGGGGGAGCGGGGGGATCAGAGTAAAGGGGGCTGAATACAAATGCACGCCAAACTTTTCAGAGTTTTACACTGCGTTCCAAATTATTACGCAAATGATATCTTTCTCTGATTTTCATAATTAATCAATGCAAATGACAGTCAGT
>JAOVVA010000051.1:2761495-2772007 GCA_028565275.1 Leiocassis micropogon
GTTTAATTTAAAAACTAAACATTTAATGTTTATGACACTTACATCCAATTTGCATAATAATTTGGAACACAGTGTATTTATAAAAGAAAATTTTTTAAAAACATTATCATTCTCCTTCCACTTCACAATAATGTACCACTTTGTGTTGGTCTGTCACATATAAAATCCCGATAAAATACACTGACGTGACAAAATGTGGAGAAGCTCAAGAGGTGCGAATACTTTTGCAATGTAGTACTAAATTTGGCTTTTAATTTTAATATAAATTAAAATGGTTAAGATGGTTATAGATTTTCATGATATAGAATCATGCAGAAGAAATACATTTGAGAATCAATTATATTTCCCCATCAGCAGTTGAACCTGTGACAGATGAGTGTTACTGCATCATAAAATAGACGACCCAATCACACTGCAATATGCAAAGTTAGTCATCGGCTAAAGAATGTTTGGAGTCGTTTAAAATTTGTAAATTGATGAAATCTAGATTTCTTAATGAAGGTAAAATTTTAGACACAGTTATAATATGTTTTTTGTTCGATATATCAATAGACATGATGAACACGGTGCTGCACCTGTGTGGATGCCTAACGGGTCGAAGTTCTCCATGTTGCAGACAGTCACGCAGTTATCAGCCACGTCTCTGACCACCTCGTACTCCACCTCCTTCCAGCCCATCAGAGACTTCTCCACCAGGATCTGCCTGCTCATGGCTAAAGCCTGACATGTAAAACACAAAGAAAATTCAACAGTTTGGTTTACTTGCCTGTTTTCACACACACATCCGGCACAGCTCAGGAGGGGCTCGGTAATTAGGTCATATAGAAGCGGATGAGCTAAATTAGAAAAAAAATAATAATAAGAAGGAAAAAAAAAAGTGCGGTCCTCAGGTTTGGGACTCCCAAAACGAGCGTTCCTCAGGGCCAGTGCGAAAAACACATCTTATTAAAGGTATATTTCAAGCAGAAAAGCTAACAGGCTGGTGGTGGTGTCAGCGTTATCACGAGTAATCGAGGCATTCAGCACTTTTATAAGGTGAAAAAAAGAAGGAAAAGGGAAAACTATACCTCAATCAGGGGGATATCTCAAAAGAATCTCATCCGTGCATTAATTTTTTTAAATGGTTTAACACACACAATCTCAGACTGAGGAAAGCTGTACCTTGCGTGCGGTCTCTTCCAGTCTGCGCGGGTCGCTGCACAGGCCGGAGCCCAGGCCGCCGAGGGCGTACGCCGAGCGCACCATCACAGGGTACCCGATTTCATCTGCAGCCTTCAGAGCGTCTGCCACCTACAGGACAACGGCAAGTATTACAACATAGCGCTCTTGGATTCTTTTCACTAGCAGCGGTTTTTACGTTATGTGAATCTTTGAACTTTGTTCTTCATTCAGTCGTGTTTTGTATGATAACGAGATAAAAACATGAGATGGTATGTGGTGTAAATCAGAGATGCTAATGCATTGCTGCAGACAATAAGGAAATTGATTTAAATGATATTGATTGTATCATTCATATACTGGAATGGTGTGTTTGGAGGAGGAGCGCAACAGAGCGCACTTCGGGGTGCCGACTTATCAAATATTGGACCTTTAAATGAACATTTGAACTCATTCTCAAAACTTTACAACATATATTAAATAAAAATGATTTCCTTATTATAAGGCGTTGATTATATGAATCGTCCATGTGAGAAAGTAAGTGCGTGTTAATATAATCTAATATCTTATAAAAAAAAAACTTAACATTTATAATTGCTGTGATGTCCATATTTATTGAGTAACTACACTGTATTTGTTCTGATCATTACTAAAAATAAGACCACGATGATTAATGTTAACTGAAAGTTTAATTAAGGTTTTCGGAGGTTAATTCAATGTGACTCCATAATAAAGCCTACATGGTGTGTTCCAACATTTACATCCACTAATCTGGGTTCAGTTGATTAACCTCTACTGGAAATACATTAATAATAAGAAGTATTAATAAGCTTCCTAACAATAAGGCTTAATTAATGCTTAAATGTCACCATGAATGTTAGACAAAGGAGCATTAATGAAAAAACACAACCATTTTGCTCCGATTGAGAAGATCATGTAGGTGGAGAGCGAATAGATGAGCGCGTCTCTCACCGACTCCACGGCGACGCTGGGAGCGATCCTCTCGCCGATCTCCTTCAGCTTATCAGCAAACAGCTGTCTGTCCTCAGTGGCGATGATGGACTCTACGGGAGTGCCCAAAACCTTCACGCCGTACTGCTGCAGCACGCCGCTCTGAAACAGCTCCACTCCTGAACGCACACACACATACAGGATGTTTTAGTAAAGACGGCTCAAGCCGAGTTATTGATTTGATATCGATGACATGCAGGTAAGAAGTGTGAAGGCAGTGGGCCAGTGCTGGCTCAAACGCTTATGGCTGTAGGTTACTGGGTTACTGATCAAAAGGTCGGGGGCTCAAGCCCTAGAGCAAGGCCCTTAACCCTATCTGATCCAGGGGGCGCTGTATCCTGCCTGACCTTGCACTTTGACTCCAGATTCCTTAAAAATAAAAATCACAGTGCTGTAAGCTACATGTGACAAATAATAGAATCTTAACTCGTATCACAGAACGTATAAAACATGGTGTCAGAACATAAGAAGTCTACTACAAGTCGAATATCTAATACAAACAAAAGTTAGGACAGTACTGATCAAGGTTTCTTCCTTTTGTCATATCAGGGAGTTTGTCCTGGCTACCGTCACCCTGGACATGCTCATCAGGGACAAACTGATCATTATAGTCTTCGTATGTTTTGCTTTGCGACAATAACCAGTGTTAAAAGCATTATGTACCAATATAACTGTGCATGGCTATATTATATGTACTGGCTATATCATCTATACATATAATAAAACTATAAAGTCATAAGACATTGATATATATCTGTACATTGAAGATATTTGCGGAAAAATTATTTGGGGTAGGGGCGGGGCCTAAGATGAGTAATAGAACACATCAAGATGGTTTTTGGAATTTTTGTCTGTCGTTTGTGCTCGCATCTCGTGAAAACTACTGAACTCATTTAAATGGGTGTATTTGACCGAGCTTGAGGAAACATATAGGCTTTGATTCATTGCAATCTGCCGATGGGAAGAGATGATATGCTAATTTGAAATTTAAATGGAAAACGCCTTTACATCATAAAAAATTCGACCTTGAAAAAATCATTACTTCATCTCAAAATTCAACAGATGGAGCTTTACATTTGTTAACCTTACGTATGGGTGTGCAATTGAAATCTACTTAATAAACGCGATCGCACACCTTCATTCCGCATACTTTGCGGCAACACGTAAAAAAAATTTTGTTCATTCCAAAATTCAAATACATTTTTGTAAACATGCATATGAGTGCGCATTGAAATTCCACATCTAGTATCATATACTGTACGTCCAGTGCAGCCTTTCTCAAACATAACAAGGCCTCTCTCAAACCTCTGATCAACACACCAGACTAACAGAAATGAAGAATATCATGTTTAAATCCCACTGCTTAATCAAATATATTTTATGGTAATCTTAAATATTAATTACAAAATACAAAAATTTTAAATGTATTTATTTATTTATTATAAACAATATCTTGTGGCCAACACTTTGGGAAACACTGGTCTAGCCTACCAGGCAACCTGTGGTTGTGCCAAACCATGCAGTACTTCGAATGTCCACTGGGGGCTGGTTCCAAAAGCAAGTCAATCCCAACAGACACCCATGTTAAAATTAGAAACTTTACAACAGAAATAAACATTTACAGGACAGTTCAAAAAAAGTTTTTTTTTGTCTTAATAGCTATCATGACAACTGTATAAGAGTGAATTTTAATGTTACTCATCAATTTAAATTATATTAAGCCATGTTAGCCATGAAGTTAGCAACATTTAAGTGACAGCTGCATTGCAGGCATCAAACTGCTAGCTGGCTGCTAAGCATCGCTTTAGCTAACCAGCTAACCGGAATCGTTGTTGTTTAACTTACCACATGAAAGAGTAGAGGTTGACATTGGACGACATATAGAGAAGGGATTACGAAGTTCAATCAAATGTATTAGTTAACATTAGCCACCATAGCATTTTAGCTAAGCTAAAACTAAACTCACTAGTAGGTAGCGTGCTTCCAAACAACAGCCAGGCTCTGTGTGTTCCACTCATTTGCACATTTATGGATTAACCAAGCTTTAGCCTGTGTCAGCTTCTGCCAAGATGCCGCCGACCTGGAAGGGTTTGTCCTGTTCTTTTTATACAGTGTAAGGTCGAGCCTATAGTTTAAACATTACAGAAGTATAATATCTTCAACTTAGAATTGAGGGGAAGACCTTCCAAAAAATATTCTAGTGTAATAAGGGCGTTAAAGTACTGTATAGTCCCGCTGTACTTCAGGGCATTAAGAGCAACCTGCCCGTGACCCGACTCCCACTGCAAGCTGATGAGGACAGTGGACTGGCGCAGCAACCTACAGCAGCTAAGGAGCAAAAAGAGGTGGTTTCCAAGCAAGCAGAAGAGGCACAAAACTTTTAGCTATAGAGCTATGCCATCACGCTTCCTGTCCAATGTATGCACCATGGATAACAAAACAGATCTGGGAGATAAGGAACTGTTGTGCTTTTGTTTTTACTGAAACTTTGCTAAATAGCATCAACCGGACTCAGCTTTCGAACTTGAGGGCCTGCTTCTGTTCTGAGCTGACAGGAATCAGCTGTCAGCGATGTCCCTGGATGAAGGACTATATATCAATAAAGACTGGTGCACCAACTGTTCCCTGATTAGTATCCACTGTTCCAGGGCAGTAGAACACCCAACAGTAAAATACAGACCACACTACTTGTTACAGGGGTTTACGGCTGTGTTTATTGTCGCTGTTTACGTTTCCCAGAATGCTAATGCTAATGATGCATGGAGGGAGCTTTATGACAGCATTAGCTCAATCCAAAACAAGCACCTGGAGGCACTCTACATGACGGCAGGAGACTTCAATCATGTAAACTGACAGACATTTTACCAAAGTTTCAACAGCACATCAACTGTGTCACCTGAGGGAAGAGTACGCTTGACAGAGTGTGTACCATCAGGAAAAGGAATTATAAAGCCATCCCCTGCCAACACCTTGTCTTCCCCGAACATATCTCCATCATGAGGGTCCTAACATACTCTGTGAGTTTAAGTACAGAAAGACTATCACTTGGTGAACAGAAAGACTATCACTGTGTGAACTACCAATCCTCTCTTGGGTTGCACTGATTGTCAGATGTTCAGCGAGGCGGCAACAAGGGAATAGTTGTGGTCCTCAATGAGCAGGCGTCACAAGCTACAGTACATTTGTATAGTAAGGATGTTATTTTCACCAGAACAACTGTCACACACCCAAACCCTGGCTGAATGCAGAGGTCTACACATTACTAAGAGTTTGCATTCTGGGGATGCCACAGAACTCAGGGCAGCAACAAGAAGTTGCAGGATACAGGTGGCAGGCTACCAAATACTCAACAGAGTCATTTCTTCTCTGATTAACACAGAAGTGTTTGGAGAGGCATTAAGAGTGTCACAGGTTTTAACAACAATGACACTGAGTGCCCTATAGACCTGTCTGTACCTGATGCACTTAAACATCCTTTAACGCCATTTACGGTCCAGCCTCCTCGCTATACCAGAGGATAGTTCGATGAAGTGCTCCACCCCTCCTTCCCCATTCAAAGATAGAGCAGACATTGAAGGCGTCCCCTGCTTCAAATACCTGAGGGGTGTATTTTGCGAACAACCTCACATGGAGCTACAGCATGGCCTGTCTTGTTAAGAAGGCCCATCAGTGCCCATACCTCCTGACGAGGCTAAAGCCCTCCAGCCTCATTCCAGCCTCATTCCTGAGGGTGTTGAGGAGAGCACCCTCACCTCCTGTAGTGAAGCAGTTTCTCGGTTGCAGCCAGGATGGCCATGGAGATGGTGGTGAAGTCTGCTCGGCAGATCACCGGCAGCAATCTATACACTATTGAGGACAGCTGTATCAGTAAGCACAAGTGCAAGGTCTCCTGCATCATGACGTATTACTGCATCATGGTATGCTAACAAACGGGTTGCCCCATCCTGTCTGGCAGGAGGTTACCCAGCATACGGGCTAGTACCACCAGGATGAGGAACACCTTGAATATGAATAAAACACCACTGGACACTCTTTCTTAATACACTCTGCATTAGTTTTATGATCAAGCCATTCTGCCATTACCTCCTAATTACCGTTGCAACTCAGATTCATGGATTTGTGGTGGATTATTGGGTGTTTTATAGATTACTGTTATCTCCTTCTTTAATTACGAGGACCTGTTTTACTTAATTTTGCTTCAGTATGTGTACTGGAATGACATTTTAAAGGAAGACCGTCAGACCTAAAATTTTCGAGGATCTCACCACAGTTCAGCGCCGTTTGTCCGCCCATGGAGAGAAGGATGCCATCGGGCCTCTCGTTTTTGATCACCTCCGTCACAAACTGGGGTGTGATGGGCAGGAAGTAGACCGTGTCTGCCTGTTTGGTCCCCACCTCGTTCGTCTGCACCGAGGCGATGTTCGGGTTCATCAGCACCGTTTTCAGGTTCTCCTCCTGCATACACAGCAAAGTGAAAGATGTTTCTTCTGCCCCAGTGTAACATTTGCTGCATTTCCTGATCCATTGTAATATTAATAAAAAGTCGTATTAGCAACGCCCACAGCGCCCGGTCTCACACGGACACTGGGTTGTATTCCAGGACTCATAAATCATATTAAAAGACCAAAAATAGATTATTTCAGGACAAAGCGACTGCTCCGACATACTGACACTGATTTCCTTCACCATGCAGGAATATCCACCCAGTACTAATTCACTAATTATATACGTATTCGCAATTCGCAGAGAGCACCGTCTGGCAGTTTGATTGCGTGGGTGGTTAACACTGATGTGGTTATAAATCACACATTAAGGAAATGTGGCTGTACTGTAAACAGAGATTAAAACAGAGCAATATCATTACTTAGAGAAGACCTACGAGTGTATAATTGGCATTTATTTACACATCTCATGAGCTGGAACAGTCATTTATACTAATTATGGATACCGCAATACACCATTGGTTCAGTCACTAATCAGCTGCTGTGTTGGCCTCCAGGATGAAATCTTATAAAAATGTAAATAAAAAAATGACTCATTTGGTGAAAACCTGAGGAATGCATACCATATACCCCGGGCGTATACAGACGTATTACAGACGTATTACAGACGTGGGCTAAAACATTACTTGTTCCACTTCTGAGTGAACTCCAGAGGGATTTGATTGCAGTGAAAAAAAGTGATTCAAATGGACGATCAAATGATGTCATTGTGCGTGTTTTGACTCTCAATGGTCTGGCATGTAAGGAATGATTAGAGGAATGTAAGCACACTGCCACATGTTATTCACATTCTCCTCTGTTGTTTGTCCATTCACTCTTACCTGATTCTCAGTCTATTCAAAGTGTGCCTTCTGACCACGCCCATCTCCACCTGCCCACGCCCCTGACACCACAGGTTTCTTATTATTTAAATTTAATTGCCATAATGGCTATCGCCCTACTCTAAACTTCAAGTAGTTATATTGAACTTTTTCAACTCAATCATTTTTTTGTATCAGCAGAAAAAAATTTGAAGTAACAATGAATATTTATCATCTTTACTCTTGCTTAGTGCATGGCCAAAACAACCAGAGGCTACATTTAAAGGCTGTGACTTAAATAAGAGCCGTGATTTGTAATCAGAATATTAGATTATCAAAACAGTCATTAGTTATACCTGGTTATTTAAAGGATCCACTGCTGGTCTTTATGCTCCGGAGAAATTTTTGTGGTACATGTACTGTACAGGGGTACCTCGGCATACGAACCCTGGCCCCATCTTGGGAATTTTTACCTTAAGAACTGAAATTTTGCAAGAAATTCGTCTCGGCACACAAAGCATTTTCAGCACACGAACAAACAAACTTAACTGAACTGAACACAGGCTAAGTTCAAAACTTTTTAGCATTTATATTATTTCCTATGGGACAATGAGTTCCGCCTTAAGAACTCACCTCCTGAACGGATTAAATTTCTATGCAGAGGTACCGCTGTACTTGGAAAATATTTTTTCCCCCCATCATCGTGTGTCTGACCAATGAATTTGGGTGTTAAAATGACAATTCAGTGATTTTCAACATAAAACTAATCCACACTAATGTAGGTGTGAAACAGTAGGTTGGAAACAGGTGTGAAAGCATCCTGATGAACTTTCTGACGTGTTCTGTTAGTCTTACCTTCATGGCTTTCACAGCCTGCGAGCCCGAGTAGTCGAACTCACCCGCCTGGCCGATGGACAGACCACCCGAGCCAAGCACCAACACTTTAGACACCTGCAGCAAAAAAATAATAAACCCGCAAAAAAACAAAATCTAATTTGCCTTAGAAATCCAGAAACACATCAAAAACTCTGAACCTGTTTTGTATTCAAACTGTGCTGTATGGCTGTGATCTACATCCACCGCTCTCTCACTCCTTCATACGTGTGGCTGCAGCGCTCTCACCTGGGCTCTCGGTGGAACTGCAGGCTTCTTCGGCATCTCAGACACTATGCTGCAGTTTTTCCCCTTCTTTATCAGAGACAGGAATGCATCAAAGAGAAACTGTGCAGAAACAATAGAAATCAAGGCGAATGATTAAAAAACACGAACGTCGACACGAACAATAAAACATCCCGAGTACGAAGTGTTCCTGTTATCTCCAAACAAGCACAGAGTAATTTAATTGTGTTCGACGTAGAGCATGAAATGAAAGGTTCGGGATGTAATTACAACAGATATTCATGCATGACGCTGGCAACAAAACAAATCAATCAATCAGAGGCTGCAGTACCTCTGTATCAGTGGGGCCGCCTTTGGCTTCCGGATGAAACTGCGCCGTGAAGATTGGCTTGGTGCTATGCATGATGCCCTAATGTAAAATGAAATCAAAGAAGAAGAAGAAGAAGAATCCAAGCTGGATCAAAAAAACATAACTACACTAAATATTTTTAGCAATACTAACAAAATAGTTCACAGACCACTCATAACACTAGACCATTACTAGTTCACCATGGTTTACAAATCATAGTAAATCTCTGGTAGCATCGAATATACACCTGTGTCTTTTTGTTTTTGTAGTGTATTTTATAAGGAAAGTGCTCGATTTTCAAGATGAGTGACACAATAATGCTGAACACTACCTCCTCCCACCAGCAGGACACTGTAGTGATGGGACGTTTGAATCATTTTAGTGACCCGAAAGTTTACACTTAACCCATAAAAGAGACTTGAATGAACACAAAAAGTGTAGATTTAAAAATATTTGTCAGATTTAGAATAAATGATTCTAACACCCAGCACACCACAACCCATGGGGCTCAGCAAGCAAAGGGCACAAGGCCTCTGACCTGGCGTCCAAATTCCCCAGATCCAAATCTGATTGAGCGCACATGGGATGCGCCAAAACAAAAAAGTCTGATCCAGGAGGCCACACCCTGCAACCCACAGCACCCAAAAGATCCACCGGTAGCATCCTGGTGCCAGACACTATAGACACACGCCCAGAGGCCCTGCAGAGCCACGCCCTGAAGGGGCCAGAGCCACCCCAGTGGGACAAGGGAAACCCAAAATTTAGTCAGGTTCAATGTTATGGGTGATGGCTGTATGTATGAAGTGTTAACATCTCAAATCTAATTCCAAGACAGAACACTTGGCTTTAAAAATATCCTTTAATGTGTGGAGAACAGACCTCATTGGTTCCATCGTTGGCATTGATGAAGAGTGGACTCCAGTCTCTCGGCAGAGACTCGCTGTCTATCCCATAGCCGTGATTCTGGGCCGTGATGAAGGCTTGTCCCGTCATCATATTCAATACCGGCTGATTCTGGCCTCTACGCGAAAAGACGAGAGACAGACAGGAGTGTTCAGGAGATCAAAACTCATCACTGTGTCATTTCTAAAGATGCAAAAACCTACACAAACCATCACGGTTATTATCTCACCCTCACCCCTCACTTACCTGTTCCCCATGGGCAGTTTGTACGACTGCGCACCAGCAGCCAAAGCCACCACCTGGTTCCCCATACAGATACCAAACAGCGGCTCAGGACGATCGCTCTCCAGAACCTGACACGGAAAACCCCATCAGACGAGAACGCAGAAACATAACATGAGTTGTTTTCTTGGGCAGGCTGTATCCAGGTCTAATCTTACACTGCAGTCAGGAAAATACTTCAACTACATGTTTAATGTCCAAATGTTTATTCATGTTTTTTAATACATTTATTCAACACTAGCGTAAGTGCATGTCGTTGACGGGTAAAGAGTTTGTAGAAATAGTTAAAAGGTTAAAGCTAAGAATAATCTTCTGATCTTTAATGTAATCAGTGATATTATTATTATTATTATTATTATTTGAGGTTGAAGCCCACGTACATGTCTGT
>JAOVVA010000051.1:2821353-2835059 GCA_028565275.1 Leiocassis micropogon
AATGAGCTATGTAACTGAAGTGTATTTCATTTCATCAGAGTAAAATATTTGCTTGTTATGAACATTTCTGTCACTGATATGACAGAGCAATGAAAGGGTTAAACAAAGTGATCGTAAACACTTAATATAGTTAATAATATACAGCAGTTACATTTGTTGACAGTTTATTAAAGTAAGATTAAAACAAACCAAATACAGTGAATTTTCACCTTAAGAACTGAAAGCTCGGCATACGAAGCATTTTTGGCATACGAGCGACCGAACCGAACACCGGCTGAGTGGCGCGTACGCCAGGGAGCCGCTCAAAACTTGTTCGCATTTTGTGCAAGATTTAGTGAAGACGCAGCACAACGAGTCCCAAGAATGTTATCAAGGATTTGCAAGATCTAATTCACAATGGACAATGGACATTTTATCTACTTAATGTTACTTTTAGGGTTAGAGAACATCTAGAGAACATATTGGTCCCTGGTACTGATTATGTTATAGAAGCGGTAAACTGTTATTCCTTCACAAGTTTGATTTTCTCTTTCTCGAAGATCATAAAACAAAAATACATCATTAGTGAGATTATTAATATAAAAAAAAAAAAACAAACAGAAATGAAAATGAAATCGGTTGGCAATGAACAAGAGGCTTAAAGTAATTAAAGGTAACCTTAAATAAGAGGCGTTTTTGGAGACTTTTAACTGAGCCACTGAATCATTTTAGACGATTATTAAACAGAAATGTAATTGCAAACAGAGCAGAAGGAGATGGATGATGACAGAGGGAGCTCAGATTCTCTCTCTCTCTCAGGAAGCCAAGTTGTCTCCTACTCAATCGGTTGCATAGCAACCACCGTAGACGTCGTGTATCCTAGAGACAATTCTGCCAGATTTGTTACATAAACTGGAGGCAATAGATTGCAATGTTCCTTCAGAGAATCTTAACACAACTAAAATTCACACAGTACACACACACACACACACACACACACACATACATGTTAATTCAGGAAGTGGTGTTGCGAGAAGCTGAGATTAGCGGAAAGAATAAGACGGAGAAACAAAAATAAAAAAGCAGCAATGAGCAATAATAAGCAGAAAAAACATGGAGAAAAAAAACATATTTTCACAAAAAAAAAAACACCACCAAACACAAAACCAACATGACCGACATAATAATAAAAATAATAATAATAATTTTGCCAATACAAAACCGTAAACCATAAAAGACGAACACCATCTTTAACGTGACATGCCCGTGTTTTTGCCAGCCACATTGCGAGTACTCTCCCTGTGATTGTGTGATCACCTGTGGGTTTCCGCTTAGCACAGATGTGATGTTGGGTAGCTCTAGGGTGCCTTACGGTGCCCTTTAAAGCACTCTTCCTGGAGGGAGAGCGGCTCTGATTTTCAGATTTTTTTGTGACCTCAACCTTCTTAATCACAGCTACGAAAGGGAAACACAGAGTCAGGGAAACTGTAATATCCTGTTCATGGGGTTTTGAAATGATACCGAAATAAATAAAAATATTAGGCTTATCACAGACGTTTACAAGAAGCTACAATAAATTACAGCAAAGTTCATGGCTTGAATTAGCATTACTTCTTAGTACCAATTTACAGTATAAGCAGTTACAGGAAGAAAGAATCTTATATAATAACAGGCAGTCAGACATTTTTGGCATATGTACAGCCACTTCTAGATCAGCAACCTTTTTTCTTCTTCAGATCCTCTTTCTGGACCGGTCCTGGATCTTTCCAGATGGGTTTGCGCTCCGGAGTGGAAACTCGACCTTTGCCTCTGCCTCCTTTAGCCTTCTGTTTGATCAGCTTCTCGGTAGAGGGTTTCTTAGCAGGGCTTCTCGGAAGAGGTTCGATTCGCTCTGTGGCCATGCTCTTGTCATCATCTGCAGTATGTACAGAATGTGAAACTTATATGACAGATGATGCGAATATGATGACAGCGTTCAGCTACTAAAAAAAAGCATGAGGACATTTTTACCTCTAAAATAATTATACAGTATATTGTATATATTACTATTTTACATACACTACCAGTCAAAAGTTTCAACACACCTTCTAACTCCATGGTCTTTCCTGATTTTTATTTCCCTCTACATTGTAAAAAAATTCTAAAGGCATCGAAAATACACAATAATCTCGATAAATATTGAGATGTATCTGCTACTTATGATCTGTAAAGCCTTCATAATGGCTTTAACATGAGGTGCTTAATGATTAATTGGTGATTTCTGAGGCTGGTGACTCTAAATGAACTTCTCCTCTGCAGCAGAGGTCAGGTTTGGTCTTGCTTTCCTGGGAAGGTCTTCATGAGAGCCAGTTTCATCATGGTGCTTGATGGGTTTTGCAAATCCACTTGACAATACTGTTCTTGTAAGAACTGTTATACTAAATAACAACTTACTGTTACTTATGACTGGTACTGTATAATGAATACAGAAAATGGAATAATACTTTAATTTTTCTATGCCTTTTATGCCACAGCAGCTGGAATATTGACTTATGAAAAAGTCTGTGTAAGTTATTATAAAACGATAAGGCATTAGAATGGGGGTATCATTATAAACTTTCTGACCAGAAGAACTGTCAGAGCAGCAGCTGGGTCCCCAATCATGACCAAGGCCAAGGCCACCCCTTTTAATTGCCATAGCATTTAAAGGGGTCACTCAGCGGTCCATGGAATTGTTCTTATCTAACCCAATAGACCCACCCTCTTCCTGCCCCCAGTACCGCACCCCTTCAGAGCAGTTGTTGTAAGAAATTACTCAACATTTTCTGATTAATAAGAATCTAGCACTGATCAGTGCTGTGGCATAAATATACTAAATAAATTTTTTGCTGCATGAAAATGCTCAAAGACATTTTCACTGCACTAAAAAACACAATTTAACCACCTATAAATAAAGTCATTTGTCTTACATTTATTTAAATACCAAAATAAAAAGATCATAACTAATAGTCACCTTGAGCGTCCACCCAGGAGCTGTCTAAGATAGAGTCATCAATAGTGGTCTCATCCTTGTAGTCATCATAGCTCTCGGTGGGACCCTCACTCACTGGTACCTCTTGTGTAGGCGGACACACTGGGGACTGTACAACCTCTGCACCATCCTGGACCTCCTCCAGGCTAGCAGCCTCCATCTCTGCTTCTTGAGCCATTTCAATAGAATCTTCTTCCTCTTCTTCATCTTGAAGCATTTGAGGTGGTTCTTCTTCAGGAGGAGTCGAGAATCGTACACTGTGCCCAGGTCCCTCTCGTTCATCAATGGTCTGCACCACAGTGATAAAGTCATCTTCGACTGTAACAACTGACTCAATGGCAGCTTTTGGCTCTATGGTTTCCTGTACTGCTGCCTCGGACCCTGCCCCTTCCAACTGGTTAGGCATTTCCTCTTCATCTTTCTCAACAACTCCAGTTTCTTTATCTTTCTCAGCAAGTCCTGGTTCATCTTCTTTTTCAACAAATTTGGGTTGTTCATCTTCCTTAACAACTTGGGGCTCTTTATCTTTATCAACAAATTTGGGCTCTGTCTCAACAAGTTTGGGCTCTTCCTCTTTCTCAACAAGTTTGGGTTCTTCCTCTGTCTCAACAAGTTTGGGCTCTTCCTCTGTCTCAACAAGTTTGGGCTCTTCCTCTTTCTTAACAGGTTTGGGCTCTTCCTCTTTCTCAACCAGTTTGGGCTCTTCATCTTTCTCAACAAGTTTGGGCTCTTCATCTTTTGCAATAAGTTTGGGCTCTACAGCTATCTCAACTTTGAACTCTTCATGTTCCTCAACAACCGTGGGCATTTCATGTTTCTCAACAACACTGAGCTCTTCATGTTTCTCAACAACACTGAGCTCTTCAAGTTTCTCAACAACCATAGGCTCTTCATGTTTTTCATCAACTTTGGAGTCCTCACGGTTCTCAACAACTTTGGACTCCTCATGTTTCTCAACAACTTTGAGCTCTTCATCTTTCTCAATACCTTTGAGCCCCTCATGTTTCTCAACAACGTTGAGCTCTTCATCTTTCTCAACACCTTTGGGCTCTTCATGTTTCTCAACAACTTTGAGCTCTTCATCTTTTTTAACATCTTTGGGCTCTTCATGTTTCTCAACAACTTTAGGCTCTTCCACTTTCTCTACTAACATTGTTTCATTCTGTTTCATTTCTGACTTAACTATTTCACTCTTCTGTAGTTCAACCTTCTCTGGGATCTCTGGCACATTTGGCAAATCTAAAGGCTTGTCTGGTTTTTCTTCCTGCATGTACTCCTTGGGTTCCTCAGCTTGCTCTATTTCTTCCTCTGCAATTTGGGCAACTGAAGAGGAAACAGATGCCTCTGCTACCTTTGCAATTTCCAGCTGTGTGGTATCTGCCACAGTCTCCTTCTCCTTGCCAGGCTGCTCCACAAGATTATCATTTTTACTGGGTTTCTCAACAGATTTAAGAGGGGATAATTTTGCAGGCTCTACTTTCTGACCATCTTGCGCTGGTTTAGGCTTCTCTGTCTCAACATGCACTTTTTCTTCCTCCGTAGCACTCTCCACTGATGATGTTGGTGATGGTTTTATTGGTCTAGCAATCCTGTCTTTGGCGACTCCAGTGAGCTGGTACACATCCTCAGCATCTACCTCCTCATAGGCTTCCTGGTGAACCAAATCTGGCTTATTCTTTACTTTCTCTCTGAGCTCCTGGAGCTCCCTCTCCTCCTCAACACTTAAAGGTCTGTCTTCCATTTCCAGCTTACGAATTTGCCTTTCATAATCAGCTATTTCAGCTTCCTGTTCAGCCGCAAGTTTAGCCTCTGCATCAAGATCAGTCTTTACTCCTTCCAGAGTAACAGTAACAGTTGGTGTGGCAAAAGTTTCAACACGTTGGATGGGCTGCTCTGTCTCAGCGCCATTATTCTGGCATGGTTTTCCTGTTGTTTCCTTTTCTTCCTCTGTGTCTGGGGGAATGTTGTCTTTCAGAACTTGTGGGCTTTCCTGTCCAATTGTGACTGGAGTTGTGTCTTTCTCCTCTGATATCATCCTGTTGAAGATCTGTGTTGGTGGAGATTCCAATGGACTGTGAACATCTGCTGGAGATGGCATAGGCCCAGAGTACTCACTAAAAACACAGTATCCATGTTCCTCCAGTTGAGTCTCACTTTTTGCAACTCGCTGACCCTGAAATAAGTGCGCTAAGGAGTCACTTACAAGGGCTGGCATATCAGCAGGAACTGACTTCCTTCTTATAATCTCAGGATCGTTGTTATCAGACGATAGTCTTGTACGGGTACCTGCCAGGTCTAGCATTTCAGGCAGATCTTGTGCCATTACAGCACCATTTTTATAGCTGAATTTATTAGGTAAGGGAGATCCTGGGGATTCCGGCTGTGGACTTGGCGTTTTCCTATCAGCTGCTGCATCATGGGGTGGAGACGATGATGGAGTGGTGACAGAGGCTGATGTCTCTAGGATTTGTGGTGGGAAAGAAGGGAGTTTCTCTACTGACGGAGTTGTCACAGGAAGGTAGTCAGCAGATTCATCAAGGCTACCACTGGTGTAAGACATGATGTCAGTTGCTAATGGGGAGAAGTTTCTGGGTCGTCCTTGTCCTCCACTCTGATCCATAGCTCCAATAGTGATATTTAGGGAGTAACTTCTTTGCTCCAAGGCCAACTTTCCAGGAGACAGCCTACAATCATCCCTTTTTTCAGCTGATGTAAGGACCTGTTGATGCTCTTCGGTACCCTTTTGACTTTCAGGTTTGTCATCTATGGACTGAGACTGTGCCAGGGTACTGTAGCTAATCTCTGGAACTGTGGAGGTGGCAGGGGGAGACTCAGGTAATGCAGTACTAAGCTCATAATAACCTTCACCTTGTCCCCTTATTTCTTCGGATTTCAGTGTTGTTGTTTCAAAATAAGCAGACATTCCAGACTTGTCCATTATTTCTTCTGCTTGTTTATCTAAGCTACCAGACTCTTTTCCAGGCACTTCTGGACTTTTGGCACTTACTGTAACATCTATTTGCTTGTCTCCTATAGATTCTGTTGATTCAACTTCTAGTAATTGCTTCCCATAAGTTGGAGACATACTTGAGTCTAAAGAAACTGCATCTGTAGAAGCTTGCTTTTCAATATTGAGAGGTGAGTCAGGATTCACTGTAGGCTCTTTGGCATGGCTTTGACCATTTGGGGAAACAGCAAAAACATCTGTGTCACTTAGGCTGGGTAATGGTGTATCTGGAATTCCTTTGCCAGGAACAACACACTGGTAAGAGGTCAGATCCTGCGGGTGCACCTCTGACTGAATGAAGTCCATGCTTTCCAGCGCAGGCCTCTCTTCACATGGCTTTTCTGCATCCATCTTCACAGCTGAAAGCAAATCTTAAGTGATCTGGTTGTGTTGCATAACTTATAGATTTGGACTCAAGGAATTGCCAGGCCAACCACAACAAAGACAGGCAAAGCCCAGCAATCGTCACGGCATACAGAGTCTCAGATGAAACAAAAGGACACATACCAATTCAGTGATGAACAAGGTGAAGACATGGATGTGAGCAGACCAACATGCAAAATGTTGGATGGATGAGATCCACACAATGAAGATGAAATGTCCAAGAACACCTCATCTGTATATCACAGATAAGATGGATTCAATAAGCTTTACCAATTACAATTGATAGAGAGAGTTTTTAAAATATTTTATGGAGGTTTTTAATATTTGTAGCTGGTTGTTGTTTTTTTACGAATATGATATTGCTTGTATAAGATACTGTAACAGCAGATCTTTCAATGGATTACAGTTAAAACTCGAGGTGAACAAATAATACATGATAATAAAAATTCATGTATACAGTCACATTTGGTAGTAAAAACAAAAAAAATGACATGACTGTGCTTGATATTGCAAAAAAGAAAATAAATAAAAGCAGACGACCATGTAAAAAATTAACATGGTCAGGCAAACCAAAATCATATGGGTTCAAATTCTAACAGAATCATTTACGTAATGGAACAAGTGATTCACCAGGGCATGCAATAAAAAGCAAAAAATGTACTGGCAATGTAGCTGTCAAAAAAGACACCAAGCAATGGATTACACTTAATGGATCAATGGGAAAAAAGGTCAGCCTGGCAGCAATAACAACAGCATAACATAAAGCAATACATTTCCAAGAAAGCTTCACCAAAAGCAAAAAATGTAGCATCTGTACCCATAACGATAATTCGATAATGAGTAGAAAACAAAAGCAAGAAAATGATAAACAAACACAAACACAGCTCTGGCCACAGAAGCGGATCACTATCAAGCCTGTGTTGCCTTGCAGCATCAGCAGAGAAGAGGACAATTTCGAGCCATTCTTCCGCATTGCCTTAGCTCATAGCTGTCATAAGGCTTTAGCTTTTCTTTTCTGGAAAGCAAAAAAACAAAACAAAAAAAAAACATGCAGGCCACAGAGAAGGGAGGACACACCTTTCTCAGGGCACTCGCCCTTCCCTGCCTCCTTAGTGCTCCCGTTAGGAGCTCCAGACCCAGCAGTAAGTGCTTGGTCCTCGGCCTGCAGATAGGGCAAAGTCTGGGCCCCGACTAGCACCTCTGCCTGTTCTAAGAGCTTGGATATGGGTTCTTGCTCAGGCTCCTCCCCACTCCACTGCTCCTCCTCTTCCTCCTGCTCCTCTAAAGCTGCTGCTGCTGCAATGTTCTCATCTTCCTCCGCTGCGGAGAGAGCCTCTATGGTCTCTTCTTCTTAGTAAAGAGGGGGACAAGTGGAAACATCAAGACTTTGGACAACACAGACTTGGGTTACAGGGGTTGGAGGAAACGGGACACTTTCAGCTCTGGGATAGGAATGAAGTCACATCGGAATGTTGTGTACTGTTTCAGTAAGGATATGGATTTTTAAGAAATTTTTTTTTATTGTTCTCACACATTATAGTAAAAATTTTGATTAGTTAGCGCAATTTATATGCTTTCACTAAACATAGAAATAACCTCAAATCAGTGTCAACAAAAAAAGACTCCACTAGGAAACCACATACGTAATGTGCATAGCGGGCCTTGTCAAGACAATAGATTGATACTGGGATTTACTTCCTTGCATCTGACTATAAATATGGTTACTTCAATTACAATCAGACTCTCAAACATATTTCATCTAAAGCATTTAGTAATAAAGAGGATCGGTAGAAAAGAAACAACCACGTTTGGCAAACAACAAGATGTGTATTATCAAAATCTGTTCAATGCTGTCGATATTCAGAACCCGTTTTACGACAATCAGGACATCTGAGCTTCCCTGAGCTGGGCTTTATGGATATGTCGTTAATTCATTACTGTAGTAGCATGAGGGATATATGAAGTACTGATGGGGTGGGGGGAAACGATTTAGTGATGTAAAAGATTATTTTTTTAATGTATGTATTTTATTCTAATGTATGTTTACATTTCGTGGTAATATCGTACCAGGTGATCCCCGGTGATTCTTGTCTCTAAAATGTTACTTCAAAAAATTTTACACAATGAAATATGTAGAATTTAGACCTTTTTTACGTGGTAGTATACCAGAAGGAATCAGAGAATCAGATGCTGATCTGTATTTGAAGGAAGAGCTGTAGCAGAACCTTTGGGTCACACACATCTGTGACTTTCTCTATCCTTTTAATTAAACACCAATAAGGCAAATTGTGAAAATAAAACTCAAATGAAAACATTCATTGTGTAGGTAAGTAAAGAGAAAGGAAATATCCTTCAGAGCTAGTTTATATCTGCGACAGCTTGGCATGTTTTTAAGCATTAGGATGCAGCCAGAAGGCAGGATGTAACAATGTCTTGACTGTCAGAGTGAATAAGGGTCTAAGATTCAATATTGCTGCTAAGAAGCAAAAGTCTGCAGCCTACAGTGCGCTTTATGAAGGCTGCTGGGAGTCTGGGAGCACATGGCATACTAGGTCAGCTTTCAGCAGGATGCCACAGTGAGATAGAGACAGACAGAGAAATATAGAAACACATAGGCTTTCATCTCTAATGTGCAGTCCTTCATTCACCAATAAACCAACAAGACCTGACAATGCATGCCCTGACTTTGAAGCATTGCAGTAATAGGTCGAACAAAGTTGTGTGCGTGTATGCATGTTTGTGCTAAAAGTAGAAGAGCTGAAAGTCTTCCTGTGATCTACAGCATATGTACATCAGCAGGGGGAAAGGAAATTGGCTTGGTGATGGGGCAGGGCAATGGACAGATGAGTATGGACCAAGTGATGGAAAAACAGACAATCAGACAGACACAAAAGCAGACCCACAAAACAGGCAAAGAACAAAAATAATGCACACCATGCTGGTCTGACCTGCTGATGTGGCAAGCCGTTTGGCTCACATTTCAAACAAGTTTTATTAAAATGAGTGGCATCACTAATGTATCAATTAGTGAGTGCGTGTTGTTGTTTTGTTTTTTTTATTCTATTTAGGCACCATTTGAAAAAGAAAGTAAGGAAAGCCTGGGCTGGGAGCCAAACGACTTCGAATGAAATGTCCCAAAAAATGCAAAGAGACAAAAGAAAGGGCACAACGAGGATAAGGAACGCTCCACAGACAGAGCGTGCACAACACAACAGAGACAAAAGACGGAAAGTAGGGTGGCAGACAAGAGAAAGGCCAGATAGAGAGAGAGAGAGAGAGAGAGAGAGAGAGAGGGGGAAGACTAAGATTTGGATAAACATGACCAAAAAGAATTGAAGATAGAAAAGTCAGAGAAAGAAAGGTAAAGAATGGGGGAGGATGGTGGAGAGGAACCATGCTCGGTTCACCTTCAATCTGGCTAAAAGCAGCGGCCTGCCCTGAAGGGCGAGAGCCCGAGAGTGTCCACTCAGGGCTGAATAAGGGGTGGTCATAGTACTCCTCGTCAGAGTAGGAGGGTTCATCCTCAGGCACTGAAACTGAGATGGAGGGGGCGAGGAACTTGCACCTCTCCCGAGAATTTTGGAAGCGGCAGAGAGGCCCAGCCTCCTCCTCATCCCCTACATCTACAAACAGACACAAGGAGAAGGAAATGCAGGGAAATCTGGACACAGAGAGAGGGGAATATAGAAGGGACAGGAAAGAATGAACAGAAGGGTGGACAATTCAAGAGCAATAGGAAGACAGAAGGAGTTGAAAGGCATGGAGAAAAAAAAGAAGAAAGAATAGACAAAGGGTAACCAGAAGATGATGTATACCAAAGTATGCCAATGTAAAGGGAGAGTAAAATGTGACTAAAGAGAAGAAACATGGAGATGCTAAAGGTGAGAGGAAGAGAAAGAGCAGGGACAAGGAGACAGGCAGCAGTAAAAACTGAAAGAGAAAATAGGTATGCAGAATAGGTACTACGTAAATGGGTTGTGAAGAAGTGGCACACATACGCACAACCTTGAAAGACACATAGAGATACTAGACATAATGGCCACAAACAGAAATAGCTGCTGTGGAGGCACTGTGTCATTGTCTAAGACAGGGTCTAATTTACATCTCGATAAATGGTTAGCTAAAGAATCCATGCTATAGAGCAATGGGTTAGTGGACATGTGTGGATAATGCAAACTGCATAAACTGCTATAAGTGAGACAGCATTACCAACATGGCAGAGACTAAGAAGTTTGGAGGCCATAAGGGAGCATAAGTTCCTCGAAGTCCATTAGGGAGCGAATAAAGATGATGCGATTTGTGATTGGATATAAGAGGGACAATAGTCCTAGCCAGCAGCAGGAATAGGCACAGGTAGTAATACATTGTAAGATGCTGTGTCATCTGTCTACTGCTGATCATAGGTTCATTTGATCTTGGTAGCTTTGGACTGATTCACAAAGGGGGTTTTCACACTAGGTACAACTGATTTGTACCGTGCCCAGGAACGAGTGCTTCCCCCTCCAGTATTTACATTATTATTATCCTATATTTTGCCTTTCAGTATCACTTACTCAGATACATCGGGGGCAGTAAGCACGTAGTTGGTTTGAGAGCCGACATTAAACACAAAGAGAAGAAGAGAACAAAGAAGACAATCTTCACTGTAATCTGTGCATAATATTACTGATATTTCAGAAAGATCGTCTAGAGCAATGCTCTCGCATGCCTTCCTACTGTACTTCATCAGCTATTGCTGTGTAGGTAAGAGGAAGAGATTTCCTTAAAGGCTCAGTTGCTCAAGACAACATGCATAGTCTAGGCTGGCATGTATCACCAGGGCGATACCTGTTACACCCTGTTACCTGCTACCTGTTACTGCAAGTAAAATAAAAATTTACTTATTTTAACACACATACACAAACACACACACACACACACACACACACATATATATATACACACACACACACATACAGTGCCTGCACGCATAAACGGGAACAGTTTTCTGTCAGGATTTATTTTTACTTTTGTTAAAGGTAAAGTGCAGATTAATTTGTTTTATTTTTACTTTATATTTTGTATAAATTATTTTTATGTATTTATTTTTTTGGGCTGGGGAATGAATAATTTGAGTTTCCATTATTTATTATGGGGAAATTTGCTTTGATTTACAAGTGTTTTGGAATATGAGCCTGTTTTCTGAACGAATTATGCTCAAAATCCAAGGTTCAACTGTAAATGGTTTGCCAAGCAGTTATAGATGAGAGAAGGAATATGACAATGTACTCTAATCCAACCATGCCATAGTGTGGGCTCCTATTGAGTCCTAGCACTAGAACTGATCATGAGATCAGCCTATCTTGGTAGCATTAGCCTAATTCATTAAATAATCAAGACATAATGCCAGTACTACCATAGATGGTTGAGATACATGGTTGGCAAGTTCTGTAGGAAAAATTGGCAAGACATGGCCTGGACTAAAGCTTGAACTGGACTCTGGAATTAGCACTTGCACCTAGTCAAATGGTAGTACAGATGCCAAACAAAGACTGATGCCTTGGGGTCCTATTTAACAAGCCAATAGGATTCCATTAGGGCAAAAATGCATTAGGTAGGTTAGGTATGGAACACACTCCAAAACTGTCTTTGGCATGTGTGGCACATCAGGCACAAGTAAGTTATGGCTTGTGCCAACAGAATCTTCATCCAAAAATTTGCTTGTAGACAAGGTTTCTGGGCCTACTGGTGCGTCCACAAGAAAGAACTACCATTAATAACCCCTGGGAGGGGCCATCCAAGGTGGTAAAACAAGTGTCTAAAATGGTGTGCTGTAAATGTCTGACCGAAAGGAGTTGAACCTGGTGCTGGACCAAGAAACAACAGTATTTGGTGAAAGCACAACTTTTTGTTTGGGTCCTGTTCTTACTCACTTTTTTCCTTAGCTTTGGTCTTATCACTTTAATCACTGTTTACACATCACTACTCATTACTGTTCTGTACATAACTACTTTCTCTGGTTTCTCTGGCATTTCATTTTCTATAGTGCTAATTCCCTGGTTCCGTGACACCTTCTTCTGTGAACCTGATCCTGCTCCTGTCTTTGTCTCTGTCTATCCTCAAGACTCATTCTCAGTTTGTGCTTTTGGTCCCAGGCTTTTCTTCTCTGATCCAAATTCAGTCACTGCTTCCATCTAATTGGGTACTCACCTAAGACATGTTTGCCTTGTACCATGCAGAAGCAAGAACTATCTAACCTCCCCACTTCCGTTTTAACCTTAGCTCAAATCATGCTGATAATGTTCCGGGCCGGAGTACTCTAAGGCCATCACCATGTGAGTTATTGAGTTGAGGAGAGGCTCTCTTGCATAGCATAGCATAACATAGCCTAGCATATCAGAGGTCATGATTTTATTTACCTTGTGACGTATTTGGAGACATCTTGGGTGGAATCATAAATAACCCTCTCATAGTGTATGCCTTATGGATTTATCAATCAGGCAATTATTTAGGGATTTTCATAGCGGTGACATCATTCAAGTGTTGTTCTCTGGATCTTTTAGCAATCACACAGATGTGTACCTTGTCCAAGTTCAACCGAGCCTACCTTTTCAAATGGAGCGAATGGCCCAGTCAAACAAACCGGACTTTGGGGGCACGGTACAGCTTTCATAATGTAGAACATTACGCCTTGTTCAGACTGCAAGCAAAGCTAATTTTTATGACTGACTATCCACACTGTTATTTGAAAGTGATCAGATATGGCTCTGTTCAGACTGGCAGGCCAAATCTGACACATTGTCCACCTAACTCCACTGGTGCTGCATTGCATTGATAGTTGTTGAGGTAACCATGAGATAGGCTCACATGTAGCATGATATTTGCTCATGTATCGCCCATTCTGTACATTTTCTCCCTATTTGATGCACACACCCCCTCCCAAAGTGCTAACAGACTTTTACTTCGCCCTCTATCCTCGGACTACTGTATTCCATTTCCATACGTACATTAAGCTAGCTGCTCGTCCTGAAAACTCAGTTCATTTTTAGCCACACAGAAAATTCAAGGGAGCCGCTTTTACGTACTTTACGGTGATACTGTAGCGCGAAATGCAGAAAAAAGACCTAAAGCAGAACAAATTAACTTTCTACAAATTTATAATTATATATTTCCATCTCAGTTTCTTCCATCGTCTTCCTGTCCATTTTCCAACCATGGATCAATGCCCATACCACCTGATCATGTGGTCTTGAACAGTTTTAAATGTGATTCAAGCAGCATCCAGTCTGAGACTTGTCTTTAGGAATCTGATTTGAATTTGATTTGAATTTCAAACAGCCTCTGGAT
>JAOVVA010000051.1:2867821-2878055 GCA_028565275.1 Leiocassis micropogon
TAACCAAATATCCCCGATGGAAACCCCCCCCCGGCCCCCCCCCCCCCCCCTTAATCTTAAAGGAATGTCCAAAATGTACCAGTGTCTATATCAGCTCTAGCCATAAATGTGATGCTTTTTTAACTTCTGTGCTGAAATGAAATTAGCACCATAACAGCACTATAATGGACAGATTTGACATTTGAGGTTCGTTCTTTACTTCATTTTCACCAAGCTCTTCATCATGTCCAGTCAAACCGACATAAATACAAAATGAAGACTTTCTTTATAAAAGTATTCTCTGTTCTCATGTTTTCGTGTATTGCATACATGTCATTTAAATAATTCATTTCAAATGCATTTAATTCTGCACTGATATTTTCTTGTAACTTTTTTCTCCAATATTTAAGCATTATAATTTTTTCCCTTGAATTTCAGGCGCTCCGTTCAATTTCAACATAAAAGTGCTGGATGGAGAAGTCTATTAAGTCTAATTTGCCATGCTGAGGGTTTCTTTTTTTTCGCACAATATCAATCCCATCATCTCGTAGTTAAAGTCTAATTAACATACTTTACTTGATCCTTTTGATTCCTTTAAAGCTCTGAAATTTTAATCTTGTAGTTATTTCCTACAATAATATACCCTATTAACCGAATTAATATCCATAATAAGAATAATCATTTATTATTATGCTGTATTTCATTTTAAGAAACTGTTTTTTTTTTTATCTAATAAAAATCTAATTATGAAGGATTTTAGCTCTCAGAAGGTGCCAATGATCTCTGATGCATTAAAAGATCAGATTAAACAGATTAATAAAAAATAAGTCCAATGTAACTGGGTATAAATCCAGCTGCTAGTGCGAGCATGCTGATGCTAACTGCTGGATTTCGCGCTCTGCCAGCTTGCATTATTTATAAGCTGGGAATCCCAGGACACAATGTACAGGGACAGCTGACCAGCTGGGTGAAGATCAGCCTTCTGGGGTTATCCCTGTGTGTGTGTGTGTGTGTGTGTGTGTGTGTGTGTGTGTGTGGCAGTGTGTAGGTGTGTGTGTCTAATTGTGATCCTCCTTAGCAGCAGATGGCTGCAACCCTCAGTCAAAATCTCTCAGTAGAAGGTCAGGCTTTGAAACCTCCTGCTAAGCCCTAGGGTGACCAGCGGCACCTGTCCACTCAGATTAGAGAGGAACCAAACAACAGCCCCAAACACCAGGAAGTGGTTATAAACACCCGCAAGTCAGAGTGGAGACAGGATGTGTGAGAAGGTCTACAACCAAAAGGTTTAAATTGTTCTCCATCACAACACCAACATTCTTCATGAAGCACCAACATTCTCCATCAAATATCAATATTTTTCATTAAATACAATCATTCTCAAAGATTCGACATCAAAATTCGACATCAAACATCAACATTATCTATCTAACACCAACATACTCCATCAAGCACCAACATACTCCATCTCCATCAAGCAACATACCAACATATTCCATAATCATTTAATCATAATCATAATCATTTAAATAGAAACACCAGCATTCTCTACCAGACACCAACATCCTCAATCAAGCACAAATATTCTCTATCAAACACCAATATTCTTCAATTATCCATCAAGCACCAACATTTACCATCAAATCTCAACGTTCTCCATCAAACCTCAACATTCTCCACAAAGCACCAACATTCTCGACCAAACACCAACATTCTCCATCAAACATCAGAATTCTCCATTAAGCATCAACATTCTCCTTCAAACACCAACGTTCTCAACCAAGACCAACGTGTTCAAGAAAACAACCAAGCATATGAACTCAACTGTCCACTTTAAAGGAACACCAGTACACCTGCTCATTAATGCATTTCTCCAACCAGCCAATCATGTGGCAGCACAATCCATCAAATCATGCAGATACAGGTCAAGAGCAATAGTAAACATTTAAAGCAAATCCTAAGCAAGGTATCGGTGTGTTTAGGTTTAAGGAACCGCTTTTCTTTTGGGATTTCCACACAAAACCTCTCTAGAGTTTACGCAGAATAAAGGGAAATGCTCAGAGATTGGTTCGAAGTCTACAGGAACTCATTTAATCACTCTTTACAACCGTGGTGAGCAGAAGAGCATCTCAGCAAGCACGAAACATAGGGAACCATAAGGTGGATGAGCTACAATAGCATAAGAAGAGAGAGAGAGAACTGAGGAAGGATCGCATATAGAAACACAATAAAAGACCTCAGCTCCTCTTGTCAGGAAATGAAACCACCAAAACAGCGCCAGAGGGTCCCATGGTGCGGCTTTTCTTCTGCACTATTTAAACGAGACTGACGGCACTCCGTGGTATCGCGTCTCAGGACTCAACCAAATTATCCAAACACCTCCGCGGATATCAACACATCAGCGTGTTCAATTAGTGGCAGGCATGTTAATTACATATGTGGTGACAATCTCTCCATTTTGTTTACTTTCCTAAGGTGTGTATCTTAAGTCGAGTTTTAACGGTTTATAAGCCTTAGAAGGCGGATCTGCTTAAATGTTCTCGTTCTTGTTTTGCCGTTCTGAATTCTTCACTAGGGATCTAATTTCACATCCAGGTTGATATATTTCTGGAAAAATGTCTGATCAAGCTGAATCGACATTTACGCTTGCAGTCAGCGAGTAAAGCTGGACAGGAAGTCACAACCTGGCAGAACGTCTTCACGCTCTCGCGGTGAAAGCCAAACCAAAGCTGTGGAGATGGATGGAGAAGTGAACGGCAGCCTCTCTCTCTCTCTCTCTCTCTCTCTCTCGGTCTGCCTGACAGATGTGAGAGAAGGGAGACGTTCCCTGATCTCTGCTTGGACAGATTAACAGGCAAACCTGCCGACTCAGCGGAAGCATTTCCCTAACACATGAGTCGCGAATTTGTTAATAAACACACACACATGCAACGATCCACACAAACAGACATCTGCAGTATGAAGGAGACCGAGAGAGGATGATGGAGCACCAGTTCTTGGCTGAGATCTCTCTCTCTCTCTCTCTCTCTCTCTCTCTCTCTCAGTTACTTCATCCCACTCTTATGAGGACGACAGGAAATTCCTCTTGTGTGAAATATGTTTCCCAGGGGCGAGTTTAGCGCACAAGCTTAAATAATGAGTGCGGGAAAGGAAGTGCACAGAGGGGCGATCCTCGAGAAAGAGGGAAGAGATGGACAGAGATGAAGAAGAAAAAGTGTAGCAGAGCCTAAAAACGTCTGCACAAATGTAAAGCGCTAATGATGCGTGATTCGATTAGAGTTTGGTTTTTAAGAGAACTCCAGGATTTATTTATTATCATCGTCATCGTCATCATCATCATCATCATCATATGTGGTTATGTAACTCGGAGAGACGGAGATGAAACCAGAGGAAATGGAGGGATAGAGGCGAAAAAAACAGGAAGGAAGTACTGTAGAAAAAAACAACTGAGAGAAGGGTACAAGTAGAGAAAGAACACAATAACAGATTAGAGGGGGAAAATGAAAAGAAAAGATGAATAATAGTTTCAGATTGTTGGCTGTTAGGGTTATTGTTATCGCTACAGATGGTGTTTTGTTTTCACATACAGATACTGAATTCGTGACTTCGCAAAACTGCATCCTTTGGACAAATTAGATGCATGAAAAATATAAAAAAATATCACATGGCATCATTAGAATCAAATCGATTCCAACGAATGAAAAAAGTCTATTTCTGCATAAATATACATTTTATTCCACTCCTTTCCACCTGATACAGGGCCAGATTAAAGTTGCTCTTTCTTCTTTTGGTCCACCCACAATTTTTTTTTTCCACTGCTATCGGGTCAGTACTGATCCCGGATGTGGTTCTGTGAACATTCAGTGAGTGGAACGCCTGATCCTTGAAAATCAACTGATTTCCAGATGATCTTGCGGATGAGACGCATCCGTCTGTGTGTGAGAACTGTACACACGATCATTCACCAACACCACTCGCACGTTACAGGAACCCGGCTGGGAGTTACTGCCACGTCCCCCGTACCGTCCTGACCTCGCTTCAAGCCATTTCCACATGTTTGGGTCGTTAAAGGAGTTCCTGGGAGGCCGGGGTTTCAGTCGTGAATCAGGTAGGCGGTGTACTGTACCGAGAAAACGTTCTACCTTGATGGTGTCCAAGCACTAGTGAGACACTGGGATAAGTGCATTAGTGTAGCAGGAGATTTTATAGAGACATAAAAGGAGTTTTTACTCTCAGAACCGTGTTCAAAAGTCCCGCTTCGACTTGAACACCTCTCGTATGTGTGTTTTCACAATATTATTTTGCAGTTCTTATAGTCAAAGTTAACACTGTACTGTACTGTACACACAGCAGGAAGTATAATGTTGGATGAGAACTGTAATATACATTATATAGTTTTAGCAATGCTGCCTTGATGTCCATCTTTCTGGACATTGTTGTTTTTAAAAGTTAGAATGACTTTGATAAAATGTCTATGACAGAAACACAACAATGCGAATACAACCTCGAAACGGTGAGGTTTTAACCTTTATTTGGAGCGCGTAAAGCTAAAAACAACAAACAAAACAATGAAAAGGAACAAGGAAGAAGAGAGGGACTTTAGACAGAAAGCTTAAAGATGAGGAAAGATCTCGATGAAGAAAAAAAAAGTCAAAACCACAGTAGGAGAGAGAAGAAAGAAAGGAAGAAAGAAAAAGAAAAAAACTGATAGAGGGCAGCGGCCACTGTAGGATGGGTAACGAAGGGTGTGGTGAAGGCTGTACACTCCCTCCGGACCAACACACACACACACACACACACACATACACACACACACACACATACAAATGACCAAAATATTGTTGAAGAACATGCCTATAAGTGCTGCACATAGTGATGTGACATCTGTGTGTGTGTAAGAAAGTGAGAGACAGAAAGAGAGAATGATAGAGAGACGGGGGGGGGGGTGAGGAAGTAGTCTGGCTCCACACTGCTGTCTAATTTGCTCTCTGTGTAACATGGATGCCCTTTTATGTGTGGTTTCTTTCATTCTCTCTCACACACACACACACACACACACAAGCAGTCTCGGGGGGTTGAGTCTCAGTAACAAGTAGGACTGAGATCTACGCAGCGTGTGTGTGTGTGTGTGTGTAACATAAAATATCTATGCAGGTCCATGGGTTGTGTGTTTGAGCTGCGTCTGTGTAAACTGCATCCGTAATGAAAACCGCTCCACTGTGTAATTACCAAACAACATTTATTCATCTTTAAACACGCAAACAAATCACTCACTTTTCTGCCCGAACGCCGCTGTGTCGCTTGTAAAACAACTTCTACTACAGACCCGGTCGCATCTTTATAGAACGGTATTATTATTATTATTATTATTATTATTATTATTATTATTAATACTACTAAATTTTTTTAGAATATTTTTTCCCACATATTTAAAGCTTATTTTTCTTTTTAAAACTCCAAAAAACTATCTTTGCAAGTAAAAAGGCAAATTTGACTAATGGTAATTTTATTAATATATGCTTCTTCTTTTTATTATTAAGTAAATTTTAGCAATTTCTATATAATTGTAAACTGGAATATGTCTTATTTTATTAGAGGATCATCCACACACTAAGACTAAAATTGTTAATGATTAATTGTCATTAGGAATTTAACTGAATAAAAAAAGATGAGCCAATAATGGTTTTAATTGTTTTGCACAATGTTTCTTTGTTGCCTGAAAATCTGGCACAAGAGGGTGAACTTGCAGTTCTGGCAATGTGCGACAGAGGGACAAAAAGTACTTTCCGTACAAAAATAATCTCTCTGTTTAAACAATTTATTTTTGTTATTGTTTCTTTTTAACAATTAATTGATTATTGATTGTTAACATCATCGGTTATGTAAAATGTGTATATAAGAGAAATCTAAAGTTTAAAATGTATATTATATCTAAATTATTACGTTGAAACTTTGTTTAATCTATCAAGCTATCTGATTAAAGTCAGTATTAACATTAATATTAAATGATGATGTTTTTAATTGTTTTGCATAATGTTTATCTGTGGCTTCCCTGTCTATTAATTTGTACACCACACCATGGTGCACTTGCAGTTCAGGTGACGCACAACAATAGGCGGTGTATTTGTTGGGACCTCGTTTTTGAATGATGGAAGAAGGCAAGAGTAATTTATTTTTATAACAATACAAAAAAAAATCTGTTTGTTTAAAATATTTGTGCTTCATCAATTTTTATTAGTAATAATTAATTAATAGTTAATGTATCCTTCTAACAATAGAATTGAGTTTCACAACATTAATTGCTAAAGACACACACGTATCTTACTTTATACATCAGGGATAAACGTTGCCTGATTTCAGATTCAACATTTCAGCTACAGTAGAAACACAATCCAGGACATAACATGAGTATATGGTGTGTGCTTTAGTGACGTAACGCACCCCTAACACACACACTGTGGCCCTCAAGACAAGGCGCTCTTTCAGCACGAGCTGTGATTGCGTCGTAAACAGCTCTGCCTCCTGGTAGTAAGATTTTTTAACGCTTCCGCCCCCCTAACCCCTTAACCCCCACTCCCTGACTCCCCCTCTCTCTCTCTTTTCTCCCTCTCCTTTTTTTCTCTCTCACATACAGCCCTAACCACACTCCAGTTTTAACTGCCAACTCACTCTACGAACAACAGAAGGGGACCGCGACGCAAGAAACGAACGGCAAGGTGATGCGAAGGACTTTCAGAACCTCTTCAATCAGGAACCATCACATGGTGAGCCATGTGTGAAAGCAGGAAGGGTCAAAGGTCAGCTCCTGTGCTTGGTCTCCTGCTGCCGAGGGAAATAAAGCAGCAGTTCAACTTTGCATTTGAACTCCGACCACCTCCCACTTTTCTTTGCCATCCATCTGGCCAACGTACTCTTCTGTCTCATTCACGTGCTCAAAAGGGTTCATGATCCTACTTCTATTGGAAGCACCATGTGTGAAAGATGTATGGAATAAAACATCTGTGGAGGTGCTGTTATAGGAAAATATATGAGGTTTCTTTTGGACAACGATTGTGCGAATGATTTTGGAAGCACACAATTGCATAGAATGTCTCTGTATGCTGTATTAGTTCACTGGAACTAAGCGACTCAGAGATGTGGTATTTATCAAGACCAATGGTTGATTAGTGTATGGTGATGTGTATTGGAGAACAATGGTGCCAAAGGTTCTTTGTTGGAAAATGATGATGCTCGTTGGTGTATAGTTTTTTGGAAGATAGTGGAGATGGTGTATAGTAGTGTTTGTCGGAAAACTTGTGTTTACTGATGTCCAGAGGTGTTTGTTGAAAAATACTGGTGTTCATTCATGTATTATGGGTTTTTTGTTGAAACATAATTGTGTTCATTGATGAATAGTGGTGTTTTGGGGAAATAATGGTGTTTATTAATGTGTGATGGTGTTTGTTGGTGTATAGTGGAGTTTGTTGGAGAATAATGATGCTCATTGGTGTTTAGTGTTGTTTAGTGGATAATGATGAGAATGTTCATTGGTTTATTGGTGTTTGTTTCATGGTGTTTGGTGGAGAATACACATGTTTGTGTGATGTTCCCTGGTCTTATTGCTCTTGCCAGTAAAAGATAAACCTGATCATTAGTAGAAAAAATTTGGAGTAAAAAAGAATGCGAATACGTACAGGAAAATGATTTTAAACACCAGATGAGTAGCTATGTGTGGATAGTGAACACGGAGCCACAAATTTACTAAACAAGCTGCAGAAGTGAACTCCGCAACGTGCCGCTAATTGGGGGTTATTAATGGCGAAATCTGTCAAACGATGAGCCTAACGAGGCGTGCAGTAAATACTTGACTGAGAAACAAATATGTGAGAGAAGCGTAGGCTTAGGCACACGTAGGAGGGAATCTCAGTCTGCCAGAACCGAATCCACGCTCAGGCAGCCTTCACATCTACACTACAACACACAAATACTCCAAAATGTTCTCCTGCCAGACGCCCCAACACAAGGAGTAATAAACAAGCGGGCAAAGACCTCTGCGTGTTCCCATAAAACATCATGCTGTAGCTGTGCTTCTGTGAACGTTTCTCAGACGCTTGAACATCGCATTTAAGGTACGTGAACGCGTGAGACGAGGTGGAAGCCGATGCCATGTGTAACACTCAGACGCAGAAGTGTAAGGGTGTGTGACGAATCACATATGCGCAGGAAATTTCACAGCTTTTTACAAACCTGTGTAGATCTAAGGCACGAACGCACAGGGAGCAAGGTAGGGAGTGGAGTTTTATCCTGGGAGAACTGAGCAGAAGGTGAAAATACACCCTGAACAGTGGGGCGGTCTATCACCAGGCACGATTTACACACCAGCCACCAATTTTACACCAAGAAGCATCAAACCCAAACATGTTTTTTTGGAAGTGAGAAGAAACGCAGAAGAACCCAAACACCAAGAAACATGGATGTTCCCAATTATCAACACTCATCAAACACCTAAATGCAACTGATGTTTCTTCATCAAATGCAATAATCAGCAATCATCTCAACCAAAGAACCAAAAGTGCCATCTAACACCTCCAACAAGCCTAAACCTCCATGACAAACCGAGAAGCATCAGCATTCTCCATCTAACACCATGACACCTTCATAAATGATGGAAAAAAACACACTTTAAAATCTCTATTTTTCATTAACAAGCACCAACAAGATTCAAGGACGTTCTCATATGTGCTGCACACCTTCTTGTACGACGGAATGAAATTATTAAGTCTTGGATTTCACCACTTTCAGGACCACACCAAGCGTCACATGACAGCAGTTGGAAAAGGGTGTCCAATTTCCCCATTGCGTGAGTCACATGACTTGCTGAAGACGTGTACACTTGAAAAAAACAGCCATTAAACACACTGATGGAAAGCACACCACCCAACCGGTTCCGGTTCCATCCAGACGGCCTCGAGACAGCTGCCAGAGGTGCCGAGACCATGGGCATGAACTCCAACTCCAATCACGCCATCCTTCTCCAGTGGTGCTACCATGTGACCAGTTACATGACCAGATAGAAACCAAACCAAATAGCAATTCATCAAACTCCAAGGACTTCATGGTCAGGCATGGAATTTAAGGTTGAAGCGTTGTGTAAATGTTGTGTAAGTGTTGTGTAACGTTGCTCCTACTATTTACAGATCTGTGACACCAAGGATCAGGATGTTGACATAAACCCAGACATTACACACAAACAGGTTTACAGTGAAGCCAGGCAATGCGATCATTCTACAGTATAGGACCCCTCTTACAACAAACACACACACACACACACACACAACACACACACTACCAGTAGCAGCATCAGATCCATCATTCATCCTCGCTCAGCGTGATGCGTGTTTTGAATTATTCATTAGTGGAATTGACTGCGGACTGGACAGCGTTCAGGAGAACAAAGAAAGAGCTCTAGATATCGAAAGCTTCACAATTCTAATCAAATCCAAATCTGATTTATCATCAGTATGATCGGGTTTCATCCAACAGACGTTCAACAAAATAAATAAAGCACTGTTTAGACAGGGTAGTCTGTTATTATTATTTTTTGTAATGTTTTCACATCCCAGCCTGTTCTGTGTGTGTGTGTATGTGTGTGTGTGTGTGTGTGTGTGTGTGTGTGTGTGTGTGTGTTGGTTTTGGCCCATCGACATGCTGACTAACTCCTTCCACTCTCGGAGCCTCTTACTGCCTTCATGAAAAGGTTCTTCTGCCCAGAGCCGTGGGCGGCCGAACCTCCGTTACCACGGCAACACGCCCGGAGTCAGTTTCCATGGCAACGAATAATAGCATCGGTGAGACCTTGAGGGACTTGATGGAAATTAAAGATAAAAAAAAAAAAACAATTATAAGAGGTAGAAGGTTGAGAGACATGGGGGAGGAGAGAGAGAGACAGAGAGAGAGAGAGAGAGAGATGGGGGAGGGAAAAGAAAGAAAGAAAGATAGATAGGAGAATGAAAGGATAAGGTGTGAGTTAGAAATGACAGAGACAGAAGCCTAGGCAATTAAATCTAACATGAAAGTGAAAATGGAGAAAAAGAAAGAAAAAGAAAAGAAGAGAAAATCTAGCACATATAGGAAAAAATAGACAGAGAGCTATGAAAAGAAAAAATAAAAAGAATAGAGAGACAAAGTAAACACAGTTAAAATGTGTGTGTGTGTGTGTGTGTGTGTGCTCCCCTCCTGGCTGGTGCTACTGTATGATGCTGCAGGTTTTGTTCCTTTA
>JAOVVA010000051.1:2882261-2897325 GCA_028565275.1 Leiocassis micropogon
CCCATAGCGTTTTCACGCAGCATCTCGTTCCCACTTTTTCAGGGAACAGGGTTACAGCAAAGTAACCCGAGACGTTTCCCTGCTTATATGATTCTGGGTTTATTATCATGTTTTACAGCTGCATTTGCTTATAGTTGCATTAACTAGTTGTTCATTATTTCTGATATAATAGCAGTGCATTGACTCACTGCACCTTTAGGGTCTGGGGTCGATTCCTACCATGGGGTTCTGTGTGCATGGAATTTGAATGTACTCCCCGTGCTTGGTGGGTTTCCGCCGGGTATTTCGATTTTATCCCACAGTCTAAAGACATGCCAATTAAGCTAATTGGTGTTCCCAAACACTGTCCGTAGTGTGTGAATGTGTGTGAACGTTGAGCAGAGGTCCTACCACAGTCGGGAAAAAAAAGGAAATAAATATAACAATCACCATTAGCCTCTACTGTCACTAGTTAGACTACAGAGGTATCTAGATGGATGGATTTCTGATAAAACTTATTAGAATTGGGATCGGTGTATTTTTCATGTATCAGTAACTGTGGAACTTTACCAGCTTTTTTTCAGCAATTTAAATACTGACACATGCATGATACGTATAGACTAAACAATACTATAAATCTATAGTATGTATGATGTATAGTATTAAAACTGACAGACAGTGTGACATCAGAAAGATCCACTAGATGGAGCTGTTCTATGTGTCATACAAGTGATGTCATTCATTTGCTGTACAGTATATCTACAGGACTGTTATTCTTCCCAAGTTGTCAGTGTGTTTTAAAACTAATGTTGGCTTAAAGATCCATTAAAAATGCAGTTCAGTAATCAATATATCAATGTTTTATTACATCCCTATAGCTAGTGTTACATGTTTTTTAGTTTGTAAATATTATTTTGCATATAAGCATCAGAAATTAAGGCATTGGTGGCTCAGTGGTAGGTGTCTTGCCGACCATGCAGAAGGCCTGGGTTCGATTTCCACCCAATGTCACACAAGAGGGAATGTCGTTGTGCTGGAATATCAGCACGGCTGTGATGCTGTTAAAGGGCGCAGGTCAAGAACCGAAGGCATCACACCTGTGCTGATATTCAGCACAACAGCACAAACATTTGTGTAATATTACACTTTAGAATATCAGATCCATGATCAACTGGGGTTCCAGGGTTAAATCCCATATAGCATTAGTGTTCTAGGGTGTCCAGAAGTAGTGTCCTTGATTAGAGGTTACAGAGAAATTTGGGCCTTTAGCCTTGTGTTAGAAGCTAGTTAGCTTTGTAGCTCGGTTTCGGCATAAATAAAACAACATAAAGGCAATTCAAAGTAAATAGACAAAGTGTTGTTTAAAATGATATTACAGTATCATATGTGTTTTCTTGTTGAAATGCGTGCTAAAAAAATTGACTGGTTTTGGTGTGTAGTTGCTTTTTTTTAATCAGTATAGCTAGCTGTATCTCTCTTATAACCACTCAGCCTCTCGTCCAGTCAGATTACTTGGTCAGAACTAACTGTTGTATAATATAACAATAATATTACTTATGAACAACAGCTTGCAGTAATCTGGAGTTACCCAGATTTTATTACCAGTCATAATTTTTTATTGCTTTGTGTATCAGTAGCTACTGTCCATGCTCATACCCCTGCAAGAACAGTTTCCTACAAACCACACTATCGAGTGCATCATGACCATGGACACATGACTCCACGTCCGAGCCAACGAGCACCCATTGACTCTGCAGCCTCTGGTAAACATCATTCTTAGTATTTTTAATCAGTTTGAAATATTATCATGTTATATAAAATCAGTAACCGAAGCCTTCCCATGACCACCATCATGTTTTCTTTGTCCATGTTTTCTACTGTCCTTGCTCATACCCATGTAAGAATACCCACAATATCGAGTGCATCATGACCATGGACACATGGCTCCACATCCCAGCCAACAAGCACCCACTTACTCTGCGGCCTCTGGTAAATATCATACTTAATATACAAAACTGCTTAAAAATACTATTATGTTATATAAATCAGTAACCGATGCCTTCCCATCATGTTTATCTCATATGACCACCATCATGTTTTCTGTGTCACACCTTGATGCATGAGTACAGTGGGCACCAAGGTAGACATTACACCATATCCATAGCTCAGATGGCAAAAGCTGTTGACATGACAATCTCTGGAAATCTGGAAGAGTGGTGAGCCACATTAAAATGCCATTTGGAGTTTGCCAAATGATGCAGCAAATCAGTCGTCTGGCCTGATGTGAACAAAACTGAACTTTTTGTTTCCGGACACAGCTGCACATTTGGTACATAAGAAACCACACCCTGCTCATGAGCCTGAGAACATTGTGATGGATGTGGTGGTGGCATTTGGTTGAGGGTTACCCATAGCCTTTTCAATATTATTGTCTTACTGACTTTTGGTAGATTTATACTATATGACCAAAAGTATGTGGGAACCTGACCGGTACACCTGTATATTTAGTTTTTACCAAACTGTTACCACAAATCTGGAAGGACTTAAGCAGTTTGAACTTGTTCCAGTATGACAATGCTCCTTTGCACTAAAAGAGCTCCATGAAGACATGGTGTGTTAATGTTGGAGTGGAAGAGCAGCTTAAGTGTCCTGCACAGAGGCTGTGTTTGTTGCTTAATTAACACAAATTCCTTCAGCCAAACCCCAAAGAGTGGAGATAATTATAACATCACAAAAGGAACACTCTATATATTAATGCACATGGGTTTGGAATGTGTTCAACGAGTCTGGCTTGCTGCTGAGAATGGCCCTGTGGGGTCTGCTTGGGATGCCTGTGGTGACTGGACACAGTCCACTTGACCATGAAGATGGTCTTGGACTCGGCTGATGCAGACAGCTGTTTTTTTGATGACTTGTGACTGTAGTCGCTCAATAGTTTAAGACTGAAATTCTCATCAAATTCCCATTCTCATCAAAATTATATATATAATTTTTTTTTTTCAAAAAAGTCTTTTTTTTTCCTAGAACAGATTTTTTTCCCCTTCCTCCAATCTCTCTTTAGGGACTCTGTGTCAGATCAATCCCTGCTATCTGATATTGCCCACATGAGGATGGGTTTCCTGTTGAGTTTGGTTTCTATCAAGGTTTCTTTCTATTGCCATCTCAGGGAGCAAGTATGCATGAAAAGTGACTTATGTGCAATGATCCAGAAATGAAATATATAAATGTGTAAGTGTGCATGAATGTGTCCATAAGTGTCCATGAATGTACTTGATTTTATCTGTTTTACAGCTCCAAGCCATAACACAGATGACACTCAAACTGGTGATGAGAATATTGCAGGTAGATGTAGTAAATACCTATGAATAAAAAATTACACAAACCTGATCACATCTTGTGCTCAAATGCTTTCACTTCTGTTGTTCACTTCAAACCTTTTAGAAACCACAGATGGAAACCTGCTGTTTTTAAAGAACTACAAAGCTGTCTTAATCAGTAAAGTTAAAAATGTAGACGGAATCCTAGACTACCTCGAGCTTTCCAGTGGAAAAACAGCAATCGTGAGAGCACAGCCAACGGACCAGGACAAGATGAGGAAACTTCTTGAGTTTACTACCAGCAAACGTGCTGCAGAGCATCTGCTTACAATTTTGTGTGAACAAGAAGGTGATGTCATGGATGATCTTAATGATACCAGTGATGCTGAAGATGATGCCGAGTATGGTGGTGGAGATGATGCTGAAGATGATGTTGAAGATGATGCCGAGTATGATGCTGAGAATGATTCTGAGCATGATACTGAGGATGTCCTTAATGATAATATAGAGCAGTAATATGGACGAGAAATTCTTGAAACGTATATAACGTAAATGAATAATAATTATTTTTTTTTATTTTACTTTGTAATAAACAGCTATACGTGTTATACCCTATTATAATCATAATTAGCTTTTAGTTTATATACATAATTTTGATTATTATAAGTAGATGTATAGATACATTAGATAAGTTAGACCGGGATGTTAAAATAGCCATCCCTTTGATTTAAAAATATATATATATCTTTTTCATGGTTTATAAAAAAAATGAAAAAAAATCTTTACTTTTACATTTACGTCCTTAATAACATTTCTTGTAATAAAAAGCTACAACTATTTTTAAAGTTTTTTTTTCTCCAATAAATAACTAAAGCCCAAACAATTTTCATGAAATATTAATAATTTTTAGAATCTTCTGACCAACAGGTTTCCAGCCCTGGAGCACCCAGTGCCCTGCAAATATTAATGTTAATTTGTGGCTGATTATTTGAACACTAAAACATGCAGAACACCAGGGGAATTATATAAATCCTTTGTTTCATCACTAGGGGGCAATGGCAGCTCAAGAATCATGGGGTAGGCCTGTAGAGATATTACTTGGAAGCGAACATGGACAGACAATTCTAGCATTAAAAAAAGATTGGCTGGGGTAGGATTACACACATGGGCAACTGTTAATGCTCTGACATTGCAGGTGACCACAGATAATAAACTGGAGTCAGATGTCAGATGCTCAAATGTGTTCAACTTCTGACACAAAATAAATATATAAATCTACCTTAATACAGTATTTAAATTCTACAAATGTTTGTGAGATCTAGCCCAAGCTCTAAAACATTGGCTTAAACCACAGGATCATCAACATTGTCCCCTCAATATGCAACAATATGCATTTCTTAAATATGCTGCACACAGTTTGCTTTGCACATGAGGTAGTCAGCTGGAAAGAGTTTCCAAAAATCTTACTCAAACCAGTCATGATAAGTACTTGTCTGCTTTTTTTTTCACCTTCCAGGCCATACAGTATCACCCAAACCATCTAATTCTTAGTCCATAGGGTTTAATATGATGTTGGCCCCACCCCTTTTAGCTTTAAACTGCTTCAACTCTTCTGGGAAGACTATCCACAAGGTTTAGAAGTGTGTTTATGGGAATTTTTTACCATTCTTCCAGAAGCGCATTTGTGAGGTCAGACACTGATGTTGGAAAAGAAGGCCTGTCTCACAGTCTCCACTCTAATTCATCTCAAAGGTTTTCTATCGGTCAGGTCTCTGTGCAGGCTAGTCAGGTTTTTTCACGCCAAACTCGCTCATCCATGTCTTTATGGACTTTGCTTTGTGCACTGGTGCGCAGTCACGTTGGAACAGAAAGGGGCCATACCCAAACTGTTTCCACAAAGTTGGCAGCATAAAATTGTCCAAAATGTCTTGGTATGCTGAAGCATTAAAATAATTTATTTCACTGGAACTAAGGGGCCGAGCCCAATGACTGAAAAACATCCCCACATCATAATTCCCCCTCAAACAAACTTTACATTTGGCACAATGAAGTCAGACAAGGACCGTTCTCCTGGCAACCCAGACTCATCTATCGGATTGCCAGACAGAGAAGCGTGATTCGTCCATCCAGAGATCACGGCTTCACTGAGGGAGTCCAGTGGAGGCGTGCTTTACACCACTGTATCTGATGCTTTGCATTCCACTTGGTGATGTAAGGCTGCTCTCTACGCACTGTTCTTGAGCGTCAAGACCCCATGAAGTTTGGAGGTCTGTAGCTATTGGCTCTGCACGAAGTTGGCGACCTCTGTGCACCATGTGTGTCAGAATCTGCTGATCTTGCTCTGTGATTTTACATGGCCTAACACTTTGTGGATGAGTTACTGTCGTTCGCAATCACTTTCACTTTGTTATAATGTCATTAACTGTTGACTGCGGAATATTTAGTAGCAAGAAAATCTCACGAGTAGACTTATAACACAGGTGGCATCCTATCACGGTAACACGCTGGAAGTGACCCATTCTATGTTCGTAGAAGCGGTCTGCATGCCTACTGTATGTGTTTGATTTTATACACCTGTAACCATGGAAGTGATTGGAACACTTGAATTTAAATATTCGAATAGGTGAGTGATATATTTGGCACTATAGTATATACATCGTTGTGAAGCTTCTTAAGGGTGGATTATCCCTGTTACCTTTTAACTTTTCATAAATAATGGCATGCTTTTCTCCCATAGACAGGTCTGAGTTCTTTCTGTTGGTTTATAGCAGTCTTCACAGGCAAAATCCAGGGCTCAAACAAGTGGACATTCAGAGTAATTAAATGTTTATTAGAAAGAGTCATCTAACAGGTCACACTATGTTTCAGTATTTTTGATTATTTAAAAAATGAGCGGATCAAACAAAGTATAAATTAATATAAATACTGTATTTACTAGAAACCATAATAAATAGTAGGAAATTAAATCTTAATATTTAGACTATGATCAAAATAGCCAAATGCCCAAGCATGCATTTACAATATGCCAAAGTCTAATATTCAAGCTATTTAATCAAAATCCACCAATGGCAGCAAATCAAAAGTTGCTTAATTACATTACAAAAAAAACTAAAAAACCTGTATACATATTTACAAAATGTGTTATGATCCATGATAAATAGGACATATGTTCATGGTTTTATATCCTATTATGATAAATTATGTATATATACAGTATATATAAAATTGTAATATACTTTGTATTATTATGATCTTTACATGGCATTAATGTAATATAATTATTGTTTTATTATTTCTGCCAAAAAGAGATGATCATAAATATCTATGTATTTAAACTGGAAAGCGCTTAAAAGGTTACCTTTGAAGTGTTAAACCAAAATTTTAATGGCATTTGACTAAAATGGAACTGGGAGACTCTAATCTACTTTAGATAATTCCAATCTGAATCAACATAAATTACAATTCTGCAAATGATACTAAATGTATATTAGGAGTATTTTTCATGGCAAGACTCTATGAGGTGCAGAAGTACTTACGTAATATAGTTACTTGATTATGCAGTCATGGGGGGGGGCATATGTGAGAAATGATTAAAGACTAAATTCTGACTGGTCAGTAGTCACAGCTTGTAAATAGGTTAATACTAACCCACTCTATTTAATTTTCCATTTTTCTAAGGGGGTCCATTTATTTAGCATTCATGGGATGGGTCTTTAGTGTAACAAACTGGGCTGGTAAGGGGATGACTGTTCATACTGTAGGTGAGAACTGTTTCACAGACCTTTATGTGAAAACAGGATCATAAGAGTGGCGTCAATAACAGAGAAAATGCAGGAGACCTGTTTACGCTGGCCTGGGCATGTCTTGTATGGCACCAAGCAGTCGGTGGCCAAGATGGCCCTACACCTCAGCCCAGACGGATGTTTGGGCCATGGACAGCCCAAAAAAACATCAAATCAAAGAAGTTATGAGACTCGGCAACGAAGAGAAAGAAAAAAGCGGAAAAACGGACCCCGCACCAAGGTGAGACATATGCTAGGAAGAACAAAATGTGAAAACAGAATCTAATATATATTCTAAAATAGAAAATATGAAACAAATGATAAACTTTTTTAATCACTTGCAAATTAGTGTAGTGTTAAAGGAATTAAACACTTTGCGTCTATTGTGACACAATGTATTTCACTTTGTGACACGATGTATTTTCGTATACCAGCACACTTTGCCATTTATTCGTTAAATATAATATAAATAAAGCTTAATAAAACATGATTGACCCGATTTGTTGCCCGGTAATACCCCAAACAACCTTTACTTAACTTCTTATAAACAAAGACTTCATACGAAGAGTGATTTATTCATGGTACACAACAATGATGTTATGTACCTTGAATACGCCACACAGGAGAGCTCGAATACCGACACATGCAAGAACGGCATTAGTAATAGAGGCAAAAAGGGATTTGGAGTAGCAGCTAAGCTCGGGTAACTTAATAAAAAAGACAAAACAGCTTGGTTTAATCAGCCACATGTTTTTTCAGCCGTAATACACATCTGTTCTCATAATACTTGAACTTCTAAAAACAGCTTGAACCTACATGTTTGACTAAGCACTTACACTGGTGTTCTGAAACATGTTTAAAATATTTAGAATTTTACATTCATGTAGGCTTTCACATTTAAAGATATTTGCCTAGTGTTACAGTCTAAATCAGTCAGATTCTGTTTTGTCCCCAATTCTAAGCATCTTTTATGCACTTTTAGTATTAAAAGTATTATTAGTATTATTTCATATTTCATATAGTATTATTTCTCTGTGCATCTGTTGAATTTTGGAATGAAGTGCCGTGAAGTGCATGGAAGGTGTGAGATTACATTTATTAAGTAGATTTCAATTGCACACTCATAAGCGTGTATTAAAAAAATGTACAGTGCCATCTGTTAAATTTTGAAATGAACTAATGATTTTTTTCAAGGTCAATTTTTCTTTTAATTTCAAAGTAGCACATCTTTTCCTGTGCCGATTGCGAAGAAACAAAGCTTATATGTCACCGCAAGCTTGGCCAAATACACCTCTGGAAACCCCATTAAAATTCATTCAGTAGTTTTTATGTGATGTGTGCACAAACAAACAGACAGACAAAAATACCAAAAATAATTCAAAAAAATCAATCTTGATGATGAAGTTATTATTTTTTTTGTAAATATCTTCAATGTACAGACACGCCAACTTTACAGTTTTATTGTCTGTATAGACTACCAAACGTTTTTATGGTTGTAAGTAAACTGTGGCTGTAAGAAAAACAAACTTTTTTAGAAGAAGTTCTTAAACAGAATATCAGGAATAGACTACAAAAAAGGAACTAGAAGCAGGATGCCCACTTAAAGGGATATTTCATTTATTCTGTAAAGTTCCTGAACGAAGCTGCTTTGGTTAATGAAGTATAAACTCCCACAGTACTATAATATAATCGGCAATATGCATGAACTGTGAAAAAATCATTGTTCAACCTTAGCATCTTGGCTAAACGCTCAGGACTGAGCATCTTTCTCCATTGATTCTCAGCAGCATTTCAATAAATGTTGTTGTGTACGTGCCTGCCATGTACTCCCATTCCAAAGTTGAAAAGAAACCTACATAAACATGCTTTATTGTGAATTACACAACTGACATACATCTTAAGAATACACTTGGCCACTACATGTTTTATTTTGTGTTGTGTTATTTGTGATGAATATGAATTACCAACCATGAATAAACAAAGACGGCCAAGACGGTGTAAGACATCATAAAATGCACTAAATCAATGGAAATAAAACTAATGAAGCAAAATGACAAAAGGCCTAATACAGTTAAATGAAAGCTGCTGACAAGCTAATGTAACTTGCTTGAAGCTTTTTGAAAGTGTTCAGGACTGTTTGCCCAGTCCATGGATCGAGGAATACTTAGATGGACGAATAGCCGTGAGTAATGATGAATGTTGCAAAAAAAATAAAAACCCGGAATGACCAGTACTTAAACTAAATTGTTTGGTTTCACAATTTGTGGGCCCTACAAATACCCAAATAATGTCCAAATAATACCCAAATAAATAATAATTCTGAATAAATAAAGTCTGTCTGCCTGCCTGCCCAGGAGCCCACCCGCCCTTGAAAGTATTGAAACAGCAAGGTCGAGTGCTAGTTTTGGCTACACACTCAAGCCCATGACCTTGCCATGACCACCGCAGCTCACAAACATCCCACAAGATCTGCAGTTTTGGAGTTGCTTTGACCCAGTTGTCTAGCCATCACAATTTGGCCATTCTCACAGTAGCTACAGTTTCAATATCTCATTACAATGGCAGCTGGAAGTGGATGGGATATACTAGGTAGCAAGTGAACACTTTTTTTTTTCCTGAAGTTGATGTTCTGCATGCAAAAATAAAAATAAAATGGGCAAGCATCAGAATATAAGTGACTTTGAAATAGTAACAGACCCTGCATGTGCAAGGCGACAGTGCTAACCACTACACCACCATGCTGCCCTGTTAATTATCTAATTAGTTAAATTAGGTGTGAGAAAACAGGATCAGAGAAAACATTAAAATGTGCAGGGCAGTTGTTCCTCCAGGGCAGGAGGACTGGTCCAAAACACCTCCAAAATTGCAGGTCTTGTGGTATGTTCCTGGTCTGCAGTGGCCAGGTCCAACCAGTGAACTGGTGACAGGGTCATGGGTGACCAAGGCTCACTGATGCACATGGGGAGCAAAGGCTTGGTAGCATAAGGAGAAATCTATTCGATATTAGGCAGGTGGTAATAATGTCATGGATGATCAGTGTAAATTTTAGGAAACCAAATCCGAATTTCTGACATATTGTCTCATGTTCTTCTTCTGAACCTAAACCCAAATGCCTTCCAATATGACGCTGTAGAGGTATTTCAGTGTAGCACAGAATCTACATAGATCTATATAGAGACAAATGGATAGACAGATAGATTATAGGTGTGTGTGTTTGTGTTTTTGTGATTGTGTGTTTTGGACTCTTGGCTGTAGCTCATTTCCTCGTTCTGTCTTTACCTGATTGAAGTGGCCTCTCTGCAGGTTATTTCTCTCATGTGTGAGCACAAAGTGACATGATAACAAGCACTTCACATCTCTCTCTCTCTCTCTCTCTCTCTCTCTCTCTCTCTCAGCAGACAGTGTGGCTAATAAACAGAGAGAAAACCATTTTGTCTCACACAAATGACTCATGAGTAACAGCTCTGTCTGAGTTACCTTTGCCTCTTGTACTCGGGTTGTTTGATGAAGTCTAAAGCTGAGATGGAGAAAGCTTGTGGGTAGATGTGGGTCAATGCTAACTGAGTGCAGGAAGTTGGAGAGGGTGGAACCTTGGAGAGAATCAGGGTTCATTAGGAGGAAAATCTCCGGCTGTTAGCCAGCATTAAAACACATAAAAAGTGAAAGAAGCTCTAGTTGTAGGCATTGTTCTCTGTTTTTTTTTCACTGTTTTTGTTGTATTTGTGTGACAGAGAAAAAGAAAAGAACTTTCAGTGAAAAAAAGTCAGAGAATAAGGTGCCAAGAAAAAGACATGTTCTATAATAATGCTTTAGGCTTTAGTTATTTCCTGGTTTTTTTTTTATTTTATAATAAATATTCCCTCTTCTCCTTTCAACATAACATGTTTTTGTTTTGTTTTATGTTATGTTTCAACATACAATTCTCATTTCAACATAAAGCTCTTCTCGATTTTACATACAAGTATCTCTTCTCTTTTTAACATAGAATTCTTTCTTCTCTTTTCAATATTAAATTCTTTCTTCTCTTTTCAACATACAATTCTTCTCTTTTCAACATAAAATCCTTCCTTTTTAAGATAACAAACATTTATACACTATTTTTAACATACTGTAACATTCTTCTCTTTTTAACAATTTTTTCTTTTCTTTTCTTTTCACCGAGCTCCATAGATCCGCTACCAACTAATGTCTGCACGCTAGTCTAGGGTCTTATATAGCCATGCAGGTGTTGTGCATCTCCCCGATTGCCCCTAGGACAGTGTCCTAGGATGTGGTTGGCTGAAGATCTGCCTGTCCAGAAATCTGCAATGTCAGGCATTACATATACAGTACTCTATTAGACAACAATGTTCTTTAACAAACTCTAAGTTGGACACTTTACAAAAGGTTGTTTGTAGGATGTTTGTTTAAAAAATAAGCTGGATCACTTTATCTTGGAAAACATTTTGAGATATTTAATATTGAATCAATATTGCTTAAACTTTTCTAATTAATGACTGTAGCACTAAGTACTAAGCACCAATAGGTGAAGAAAAACAACTGTGACTTTTTATTTTATTTTAGTATAATAAGACATTTTGATGTAACTGGAAAAGACTGATCTGGATCACTGTAATTAGACACTGGTAGTGCACATGTATTTGTCAGTGTTTAGTATCAGCCTGTAAGACAAAGCTCAACTTACTGCAACTGCTTCACCAAACAACAGCACTCATCATTAATAAAGCACTCATTGAGATTCCATCACAATATCAGAGTGAACAATGAAGAATTTAAATACATAGATTTATCTGATCTGACGTGAACTATATGCATGAGAATTCCTCCCATAGTATCCGTAATAAAAGCAGCTGCCTTTCAGAAATGGGTGACCTCCATCCTGAAAGAGAGAGAGAGAGAGAGAGAGAGAATTTGAGATCCATATGCTATGTGCCACTACTTTTTTCTGTCAGCTACACCATTCCCACAATACCCTCCAGACTTTAGACCACCCTAAATAGCAACACAGGGATTATGAGAGCTCATATAGATTTTCTCAGTAAAAGAGGGCACCAGGGTACAAGGTCTCAGGTGTCAGCACACTTCCTGTTTTTCCATGCCAATGGTTCTCCCTTGGCACACAGTTCAGTGGTAGATCAGTTTACAGTAATCTATAGGTCAGGGTCAGGGGAGCCTACGCTGCCTGGTCCAAGGCTGCACTACAGTATGTGTGTGTGGGTGTATATATACTGTATGAGATAATACTCAAACATGCTTTTAAAACTGTTTACAATGATGCTCTTAGTATCACAAAAATCTTAATCGTCAAATTGTTGCTAAAGGCCTATGATGTATTCCAAGTGCTGGAGGGCTAGATCACAGAAAAATAATATTTTGTTTTCTAATTTTAACACATTTTAATCGTTAATGTGGCATGGTGGCTTAGTGGTTAGCACTGTCTCCTTGGACCTCCAGGGTCCAGGTTTGATTTCCACCTTGGGGTCTGTGAGCATGGAGTTTGCATGTTCTGTGCTTGGTGGGTTTCCTCTGGGTACTCTGGTTTCCTCCCACAATCTTGAGATATTCAGATTAGATTAATTGGTATTCTCAAATTGCCCATAGTGTGTGACTGCGTGCATGAATGTTGACCGGTGGTCCTACCACAGTGCAATGGGAATAAATGCAATGGTAATCACCACTGGCCTCCACAGTCCTTAGTTGGAGTACCAGGGTTTCTAGAATGATGGGAATGGTTCATGGTTAACTGTGAACATTGCAATGTCATAGCTAACCATTTAACAACATAGAGTTAATGTTTATGTTTGTGTACCTGTGTGTTTTTTTAAATCTTTAATTCTGAGAAACCCTCCTTTAGTGTCATGTTACTTGCCAGTGAAATCTGACTTGCCATTCTCGCATTGTCAGCTTTATAATGTACAAGTTTCAGCTTTACACTGTACAAGCCTGCACAGTCTCATATATTCAAATAACTTTCTTTATAAGCAATCAGATGTCGTAGCCCTCATAATGTGAGGTGCTTACTTGTGACCAATATAATGGCTATGGGATCAAAAACAGTGCTTACAACAAAGTTGTTGCAGTGAGAGGAATTTTTCATTAAAATCTCGGAGTGTACGCACTGCTGCACTGTTTGTACAGAAGCCATCAATAAGAGCACAACATGGTGTTATTTTGCATGAGATGAATTCTCTGACAGCTGTCCAATAGCATGTGGTCTCCATGACAGATTATACAGTACAATGACAATTCTTGAGAAAAAGAAAAAAAAAATGACCTTATTCTATCATCAATCAGTGTCAAACAGAAATGATGAATAAACTGACACATTCCTTGAGATAAAGTCCATTAGCATGTTTCTGATTATATTTCGCCAGTGAAATTATCATATCTGTTGCTGTCCTCTGAATATTGCATAATTCCAAAATTATACAGAATGTGACATAATCTTTAAAGAGAAATCAGCTTTAGGTGCAAGTATTTTAGAGCCTAAGTTGTTTGAACAGAAAAGGAAATCCACCAAAAGGTCTTGATGATTAGTTGTACCAAACCTTCTAAGCCATAAAGAATGCTAAACTCAACAAAGGACTTTATCCTTTCTGCATGCCTCAAATCTAAAAGGATTAGATAAGGTTGGTGTCGGTCCTTTGAGTTCGAAGGCCATTGTGTCATGAAGGAATGCACAAAAGGTCATAAAGACAGGAAAGAGACTAAAACAAAAACAGGCATCTGTGAGATAGTGATAGGTGTTTGTTTGGGTTCTATCAGAGGCACCTGAAATGTGATAAGAGAAAGGGGAAAAAAACAGTTTTAACTAAAGCAGTTTGCCTTATTATTTCATTGTTAGTTTATTTTAGACTTCCCGAAGCAAGAATAAGTGAAAATGGCTTTTGTTTTTTTTATGTTTCTTAAATAAAATATTGCTTTCAAAGCCAAAAATCTTTGCATTTTTCTCTTATAAGCATAATTCCGGCAAGACACTAGAGGTAGAAATAACAATTGGAACAGTTTGACAGCAAAATAAGATATCTTTAATTTTTTTTTTTTTTTTTGCAGTTTATGGCAAACATGTTTTTTCAAATGTTCTATAAATGGGTTATGTAAGTGTGAATTTTGTGTACACCTTTGAAACCAACAGTTTTTCCGCACACACCATATGCATCTCATGGCTTTCGTACACAATTCACTTGTACGTAGTTAAAGTTTTGTAAAATTAATATTATTTACCTGCTTCACCAAAGTACTTACACTACAGTATCTTGTACAGCTTTGTTAAGTATATAGCATGGTGTTTGAACAACATCCAAATTGCATAATGTTCTATTTTGCAGAATCTATTGTGGACGTTATGCCTGTCTGTCATTTATTACTGCTGGAGTGACTGGAACAGCTGTAACTGAGTCTAAAAAGACTTTTCTTGGGTTCAGAACTTAAAAATTTCTTTGAACACATTTAAATCACTTGAGGCAGCCACTTTATTACACGGGGAGATTATCTTTGCCTCGCTGATCACATGTTTGAAAGAAGAAATGAAACTGGTCAAGATATGTTGTCTTTTGCTCAGATCTGGAGGCTTTGTATCATGTAAAATAAGGTTACATGGCAATTTTTAAACTCAATGTTTTGTTTTAGACAACCATCTGTGCCTGAGAATAATAATTTGCCCAAATGAGTAAAAGTCTGTAAAAAGGTTTTTATTGCATTTTTAGTCAAATGTTGTTACATCTATGTTTTTTTTTTTAATACATTTTTAGATTAATTGCATCTCTGAAATATACTGTACATAAAAAACAGTCATTATTACATTAACCTCATTGTTCTCATTTTTTGTAGCAAAGTAAGCAATTCAGTTCTAATATCCTTTAAACACTTTGATTGCTAACTAAATCACACTCACTTACTCATCTTCTACACTGCTTTATCCTGTATTCAGGGTCGCGGGGACCTGGAGCCTATCCCAGGAGGCTTAGGGCACGAGGCAGGGTACAC
>JAOVVA010000051.1:2904498-2929876 GCA_028565275.1 Leiocassis micropogon
AAGTCCAGTTCAGCACAGGGACGAGTCAGCAGGTGCAGAGGGCAGATGGGGTCTGGATCACTGGGAGCACAGGAGCAGGATGTGTAGCTCCAAACCATCATAAAGCAGAATCCAGCTGGAGCTGGTCCGTCTCTGGATGCCTCAGGATGCCTCGCTTTCGTAGGGTGTCCTAATTTTTTCACATGACTGTATGTTGGTTAGGAGCACTTCAAACCGCAACACAGTGGAAATTGCTAATTAATTTTTAACTGTACTATTGATAGTTATCTATTTAATCAAGTAAGAAAACCACAAGCATATTGGCTGATACTCAAATATGTCTTAACTCATGTCTATCATTGTTACTGTAGATTATCCCAAACTGTTGGAACACAGACACAGACTGATGTACTGCATGATTAATGTGGTGGATAAAAAAATCTTATACAACAATTAGTTCTGACCAAGTAATGTAATTGGACAAGAGACATTCCATAAGTGCTAATAAAGAACAGCACTCTGAAGTTTAAATATATGCATCATTCTGCTTCACAGATGTTCTAATAATTTGTGTTAGTGAAGCCAAATAATTGATTTAATAAAAATACATAGTAACATAATCTGTTGACAATAAATGGCATTTGTGGGTCAGTGGTGGCTCAGGTGGTTGATGGCATGGGATGTTGGTTTGAGCCCTGACACCGCCGGGTCACCACTGTTGGGTCTTTGTGCAAGACCCTTAACTCTATGCCCCATGCAACCCAGCCACCGCATGCTGTGCTGGTCCCAATTAGAAAATAGGGGGGTTGCGAAAGGAATGACATCTGGCATCAAACCTATGCCAAATGTTGCAGATGAAATGGTCTAAAATAAAAGGAACAAAGCTCAATAAATAAATAAATAAACTGACACTTGCAGAGCTATTGTATGAAAACAATATCCCACTTGAGGTCTTAAAACTTTTGTGCCTTAGTAAAAAAAAAAAAAAAAAAAATTGAACAAAGATGAATACAATGATAGATGATGGATTGCTAAATCTTTGAACTTAACTTTAAACACATAAAACACCTCTGTCATCTCTTTCTGTCATGAGGAAAAATAAGGTCAACAAAACAACATGAGAACATGAGATTTTTGAATCTGCACAATCCAGAAGTTGATATTCTAACCCGCTGATATTTTAAAGTGCAATTAGTGGAAATATAAAGAGAAACTTATGAGATTAATATGATATCTACCATCTCCATGGTTTATTCTCCTCACCTTTTGATTACATACAGTACAGTAATACCAATAAGAATTTAAAACCTTCGCCCCTGTTAATTGCACTAACTGTTGGTTGCTAACGATCAGTCACAAGTCCCACCAGATGCGGTACGTTCGTTCCACCATTACCATAAGGATATGTGTTGGCAGCGCAAAATAACTTGCTAATAAACAAACTATAGTCTGTTGATAATAAATAGCATTTGTACAGTAGACCTGTTGTATAAAAGCAATATCACACAACAGCACTCCCTCTCGTATGATAAAGCTAAATAGAAATTTGTTGCACAGACATGTTTTTTTTCCAAACCAGTAATTCAAACATTATACCATTTTCTTTACCTTATAACTGGATAAAGAGTTCTACTTTACTAATTTAAAATAGCTTCTTATTCGTGATTATCAGAGTTACAACATGCTACTGTGAACAATGATTGCATTTGCTTACATGAAATCAGTTTGATAATTATTCACCAAAGTGACTCCCAGCTACTGAAGAAACGACAGGTCAGTGCTTATGTACCCGTCGGCCTGTACTGCGATCCATCTGTGGAAACTGATAACGAGCTCTCGTCAGCAGATACTTTATATGCAATGGCTAGGCATTTCAGAGAATATATCTGTAGGGAGATATTTTGGGGAAGAAAAAAACAACAACAAAAGAACCAGTCCTCTGAGCTCGAATGTGTTTGTGTTGGTCTTATAGTCTATCTTGTGCTATTGAAGAGCTGCTAAGTGTTTTAAGTTTAGCTATCACTCCATCACACAATGATACACGGATCATCTGAAGGCGTCTCACCGACAGTGATGTGGAAGATGTACTTTTAATTAAGATTTCTTTTTCTTGCTTTAATCACACATCAGTGCAAAGCAGCTAGTTTATATGTTAGCTAATCTACTATTGTTAACAAAACCACTTACAGTAAAAAAAATAAAAAAATAAATATGTGTCTGGTCTGATTTAAGAGAATATATTACATATATATACATATATATTATAGTGCTTATACTTAATAAATGTAAATATCTTTCTAACTACTAGATTACATTATAAAATTTTGCAAAGATGATGAGGAAATGACAGAAACCTTTAAGTATAGTATTCAACTAACATCAGTAACGTAGCTGTGGCAGAACATCAGTGACTTGCGTTTGATTTTTTATTTGCATTCATATTTTTAAAAATGCATGACCAAAGCATGTTCGCTGTATTCAAGCAAAAATTGTTTTAACTAGCATGTAGACAGAACCATCCATTTATCCATGAAATATAAAATAAGTATAAATGGTGTTCAAGTCAAAACGAGGACTTTGACCTTTATAGGAGACTTCACTCGCAGTATGGTGCTGAGACACTGTTCTCTGCAGTAAAATATTTAAATTGTGCAAACATCATGAGCCATAGAGCTACCTGCAGTCATTCCTGTGAACATGCAGCGAGTGGAACGACTAATCCTTGAAAATCGATGGATAACTTGTTGCCAACATGTGGTAGAGACACATGTGTCTGTGTGAACTGTACACACAATCATTCACCAACATCACTTGCACATTACAGAAACTTGGTTGGGAGTTGGCACATCCCCTGTACAGTCCTGGACAGGTTGCCAATCCATCACAGGGCACACACACACACACACACACTATAGGCAATTTGGGAACACCAATTAGCCTAATCTGCATATCTTTGGACTGTGGGAGGAAACCAGAGTACCAGGAGGAAACCCACCAAGCACTGGGGGAACATGCAAACTCTATGCACACAGAGAAGAGAATCGAGCCTGGCCGGGAATCGAACCCGGACCCTGGAGGTGCAAGGCGACAGTGCCAACCACTACACCACCGTGCCACCAAATGTACTGTCTGTTTAATGTAAATAATTTTTGCCCCTTCTGCTAAAGTGTGCCAATAATTCCTGAGTTAAATATCCTTCCTTCCTAATACTCTAACTGAATAGCTGAATTGTTTTTATGAAACAAATCTGTCCATTTAATTCTATATACTAATTTATTAATTTTTGACCCTAAAGCCATTTGCTGTCTGCAGAAGTTTTTGTGCAAACCAGTGTCTCTGAGGCTTAGGTTCAGGAGCATGCCTCAAACATCACATTCACGCATTTCTTTGTTTTGCATATTACCCCAAAATGGGAACAGTGCCACTTATCGACCTCTGTACAGCAGCATTATTGAATTCTGGTCTTGTATTGTTAGGGCACTGCAGACTGCAGGATTTTTCCCTTTGTTCAATCACCTGATTAATCCATAGCGAGGTCTGGCAATTACTGCAGTGGACGTGTCGAATCCGGGTTAGAATGTGATAATGGGCTGAAAATTCAGTGGATCTCTTGAGGATGGAGTGTAGAGTGTAGAGATGTAGCACTTGAAAGGAGGATAGAGATTAATGTTATGTGTGAAGGTCACACATATAAGCACAGGACATGTGTGGAAGAACAAAAAAAAACCCACAACATCTGGCTGCTTTTAACTTTCAAGGTCATTTTTTCTATAAATATCCCACTCACACAGGATGGAGTGCAGGTCTGAAGTGCCATGCTGTTTCTATGGCACCTGGATGACGCATATCTCATCATCTCCCTGCATGCTGATGTTAACTGTGGTGATCTATTGATGTCATTCCACCCATGATAAAAAAAGGTGTATTTAACAACCATGCCAAAATATATACTTGATAGAGGAATGAGTGTGGAGTATACAGTATATACCTCTATCGGGCATAACATTAAAACCACTGACGGGTAAAATAAATAGCATTGAGTATCTCGTTAAAGTGGCATCTGTCAAGGGTGGGGATATATCATGAAAGCAAGTCAACAGTCAGTTTTCAAAATTGATCAATTGTAAACGGGACAAATGGGCAAGTGTAAGGAGCAACTTTAGCCAATTTGTGATGGCTAGAACACTGGGTCAGGGCATTTCCAAAACAGCAGGTCTTGTGGGGTGTTCCTGGTAATATGTGTCGGAAGCATAGATACGATCCTACAGGAGCACAAATTGCTGAAAAAGTTAATACTGGCTCTCACTAGAACATTTCAGAACACATATTGCTTTACTTGTTGTAAAAAGGGCTGTGTGGCTTTAGGCTGGTCATGGTGCCCATGCTGACCCCAAATCAATCGCAAAAGCAGCAGGACCTGAAGAATTTGGCCTGTTCTGGTGACTCACATTTGCTTTCATATCATGTGAATGGCTAAGGGTATGTGAGTGTGTGTGTGTGTGTGTGTGTGTGTGTGTGTGTGCATTACTTACGTGGGGAAAAATGGCACCAGGATGCACTACCAGTAGAAAGTGAGCCAGTGAAGGCAGTTTGATGCTCTGGGCAATGTTCTGCTAGGAAACCTTGGGTCCTGCCATTCATGGTGATGTTATTTGCACAAGTACTGTACCATCTACTTAAACATTGTTGCAGAACACACCTCCATGCCAATAATGTTCCCGAATGGCAGTTGTCACTTCATGTACCCTGACACACTACAAATATGACAAAGAGTTCAATGTGTTGACTTGACCAAATTCCCCAGATGTGATATGTTTAGCACTTGAGCCTCATGCTTATAGCTGCATCACAGGTCTGTCGATATTCAGCACAACCTCGAGTGTGAAATTGCATAGAACAGCAAGTAGTGTTGTCTGCTTGTTTGGATTACATAATGTCTGCTTTAATGAAGGTTTGTTTAGCATTAATGAGCTGTGTACTGTATATTACTAAAAGAATTGCCAAGGAAGATTTATAGTCCTAGGTGCGCTCCACTAATCATAGTTCAGATGCCATAATTATCCTTAGCATTTTGTATAATACACACAAAGTATAAGCAAAGCATGGCCATGATTTACTAACTGTGAACTGTATTATACAAAGACATGAAATGTAATATTCATTGGATATTAAACCATACTTTGTATTTGGAGTCTGTATTGGTTTAAGAACTTAGTATTAGATTGGCTTCTGCTGAAATGCTGTGTTTGGGTCAAAGGCCGAACAGCTCCACTTTGGTCTCGTTTGATCATATGACATTGTTTCAGAAGCCTTGTGGTCCATATGGTCTTGTTCAGTCTTCTTCTAATTGTGCTGCCTTTGGTGTGAATGTGCTGGGATGTCCACTCCTGGAAATTGAATGTTTGAATCTCTTGAATGCTTTTCACTTAAAATGTATTAAATAATATTTCTCACTGTAGAACGCTGAACTCCGAATTGTTTGGAAATGGTTTCAAAACCCTTTCCAGATTGATGTGCTGCAACAATTTCTTCTTTAAGACCATGGCTTACGTCTTTCCCACTTGGCATTAACACACACCTGAACGCTCCAGACCAGCAAACTGCCAAGACTTGTAATTTTATAAAGGTATGCACATCTGCTGATGATCAGTTAATTAAGGGCTGATGATTAGCAACACCAAACTGCAACTTATAATCTTAAAACCTGCGGAAGCAGTAAGGGAGTACTTAGTATTGCCCAAATGTTTTATTTTATTTTTAGCTTAATTTTTGTTTAATAAATCATGGCACAGTGGAAAAATAAAAGTTATGTTGTTTATCTGAGGTTGTATTTGCCTAATACGGAGACCTGCTATATATTCACATATATACTGTATATCTATACACACACACACACACACACACACACACACACACACACACACACACACACATACTTTATAGTTGTAGTTTATACATGTGTTGTTTCTTTAGAACCTAAAATGAGTAAAATATCTATATTTTTCAAAACTAATAGTTGTTATGCAATATATACATTTATAGGAATGCACATAAAACACAACACACAGTTCAGGAAGCATAGGAGTCACTTGTTTTACACTTTTCCTGCAAATTGAGTTTATTCCTGACATTCCTAAAATGGTGTGGCCTCCTACAAAATCAACCACAGTCAGTATATTGACAAGTCCATCCTATCAACATTGTGTATGTTGGATATCAATATATTACAAAACATAAGAACAGAAGTGTTGGGGGTTTATGTATTTTGAAACACATATGACATACTTTGATATGACTTTCAGACAAGACATGATGCATGAACACACACAACACCATACATCATTAGTTTACAGTACTATCCTGAATATAACTTATAAAATTATACTGGCTGTCTCCCTGAACGGGAATATTCATAACTTTATATATTTAAATATTTAAATATTTATATATTTGTACATAGATGCTTTTTTTGTATGACGGTTAGGAAAACGTCAGCATTTGATACAGCGGAAGTCAGCAAAGTGTTTCAGTCTAATGAACAACACAGAGGAAAGCAAAGAGAAATGATAGTATAAAATACAATATTATTTACAATTCAATGGCTTTACAAAGCAGTAATAAAATCACTATATTAGTTACTAAATAGATGAGGATGTAAAGCAAGTATATGAAGGTTTTGTCATGTATTGTCATGTTTGAGCGGTATTAATTAATAAATACACTCATCATCTTTGGGAAATAAGTTGTGTTTACAGATAACTACACTGCAAAAAGCGATCGCTAGTGGAAAGAGCTTAATTATAGTTTATTATATAAGATATATCCTATTATAAGATGACAACAAACCATTTGAACTAATTTAAAGCTTGTTTTACTGGTAGATACACTGCCTGGCCATAAAAAAATGTAAACGTTGCGCACGCTAATATTTTGTTCGACTGCCTTTAGCTTTGATTACAGCACACATAAAAAACTTCATAGATGTGATAATCTGGTCATTCAGTACATTCAGGTCGTCAGCTGACTTCATTTTATTGCCACATAACGTTGCTGAGTCTCGACCTGAGCAACTGAAGCAACCCCAGATCATAACCAGAGGCTTGTACAGTGGACACTACCTATGACGGGTGCATTGCGTCCCTTCTTACTCTGACACGTCCAGTGCTCTGGAATAGGGTCAATCTAAACTCAGCAGACCACATGACCACCTTCCATTACTCCGAAGGCGAATCTTTATGCTCCCTAGCAAACTGAAGCCTTTGGCTGCGTTCCATTCTGAAGTGTACTTCACAGGGTGCTCCCAACTCCCTGTGCAGGGAATGTCGGTTAAGGGAAGTTCCCTCGAAAAAAATTCCACCATGTATGCGAAACACCCTGTAATGTCACCAGCGTCACCTCCTCCGTGCATTACCATGGTAACGTAAGCACCTCGGGTACTTGTCGCTGCTACTGTAGAAATTTTACATTACGAACATTAAATATTGAATATTTGTAAAAGCAACAATTAGAACATTATAAAATGTATACTATTAAAACGGGAGTAAATTATTTAAATGTACATGATGTACTGAGAAATCATTATTATTGTGCATTTTTTTTTTTTACAGATTACTAGCCTATAGTAAGGATTTATGAATTAAATTCAATGTAAAATTATTGCGTCATATTAGCTTTGTCGTCCTCCATAATAATTTACATTTAGATTTAGTCATTTGGCAGACACCCTTATCGAGAGCGACTTACATTTTTATTTGGAACTTGGTGGTCGCCATTTTTTTCGTGATGGGAATTATTTCATGTCCACTTCCAGCGAAGTGAAGACCCATCGTTCACTCTTTCCCTACACTGGTTATAGTTTTCTTCTAACTGAACAGTATCGCTCCCTGCGGTTTGGAATCGCCCTTGACATGGCAAAACACCCTGTGCGGCATACCTCCAAGGGAACTTTAATCCGATCACAATGCACTTTTTTTTCCTGATGAGTCTCACCATCAAGAAATTGATTAACTGAAATTACTGTGTTCTTTTTTTTTTTTGGCCAGGCAATGTAATTTTTGAATTTTAAGCGTAAATTTATAGAGCAAAAATATTATCTAGCAACAGATTTACTTACTTAAAATGATCAATAATGGCTAGAAATAGTTTCACTGAGCCTATATTCGGTTTACTGTAATCATATAACAGGAAATATTCAGAAATGTTATTACATTCTAAATTAGAATTATAATTTATTACGATGTGCATTGTTTTATTAAATCACTGATTATATAACAGTTAACTACTCCTTACCGTTTGCTTGGTTTTAAGTAAACAAGAATATTGTTGTGAGCTGTTAAATTACCAGTGCAGTAGTACAGCTACATATCTGCAGTCCTATGAAAGGGAAGAGTTGTCTTTATAATTTAAATGAATCAGTATTCTTAACTATTAACGACTCTAACTATGACAGTGTGCTGGTATATCGTATGATGCAATAACTCTTGCTTGGTGCGTCAGATATTCTCATACTGACAATTTTCCCAGGCAATTGAGTTTCCCTGAAAGGATTAAAATATTTAAAAGTGTCATTTAACATATATTACCTACACAAATCAGTGTTAATTATTTGAATGTCACTTGCCTATGGTTTCTACGCTTAAAAGACTAACTAACGCTTAACACTCTGGATGATCAAAGCATCTCTGTTCTTACAGAGTGTCTATTTAGTAAGCGTTGTGTAAGATAAGGCAGTGTGAGAGCAGTAAACCTTCCTTTCCAAAATACTTCCATCAGAGAATTCTGGACAGGTGCAGTCATGGGACTTTGGCAGCGTTAACTTGAACACGATCAGAACGCAGTCTCGCCATGTTCAGTGACATGCTCAGTTGAAGGAGTTCTCAGATTTATCAGTTTCGAGACAGCTCTTGCCGTTTAAGTGTTCGCTGTGGCCGTCGATGCTGTAGCATCCCTGCACCTCGGTGATGGACGAGGCCGTGTAGGACGTCGATCTCAGCGCCTCGGCATTAGCCATCGCGTTGCCAAACTGCATCCGATACTGATTCCAGTGTCTCCGTAACACACTCTGCACCTGAAGAAAGGATTTTCATTTGGTCACTTTTTTAAATTCACTGTGCTAATCGACACAAGAAATTGCTTTAACCACAAGAAGGAAATTAAAAGTAAAATACAAAGTAAAAAACATTTACACACTAACAATCTATAAAACATGTCCGAAGTACTATTTCAAAACCAAAGTTTTATTTTTGAAAGGTTTCTATAAATTCTACATCCTTGGACCCTTTTCTACGAGGATCGTTAAAGTCAAACCGGGACTTGTGATGATACTTCTGGTGAAGGCGTAAAATCTATTGACATTTTTCAGAAGACTTCAAGCACAGTACAGTGATGGGACTTTCAGCTGCAGTAAAACTTATGAATGGTGCAAACGTTTTATGGAGCACCATTCGGCCGTGAATGATGATCCTGGAAGAGGTGGCTCAGAGCCCACTGCAGTCATTCCCTGAACACCAACTTGAGAAAGAGACGCATCTGTCAGTGGGAACTGTACACACAATCATTCACCAACACCACTTGCACGTTACAGGAATTTGGCCGGGAGTTATTGCCACATTTCCTGTACAATCCTGACCTCACTCCAAGCCATTTCCACATGTTTGGTCCATTAAGGAAATTCCTAGGAGTGTAGGCAGGAAGCAGGGAGTCTGCTGAGAAAACTTTCTACCTTGATGGTATACAAGCACTACTGGGAAACACTGAGCTAAGTGCATTAGTGTAGCAGGAAATTATAGAGAAATAAAGGCAGTTTTTATTCTCATTACTGTATTCTGTTATTCTGCACAATCAAAAGTCACAGTTTGAGTAATTTGATGCCAATATGTTGCTAATTTGGTTGGGAATAAGAGAGAATATTCCCTGTGTCCACATTTAGAAAAAAGGCAGCTGAAAGAAGTTATAGTGCAGTACAGACTCGTATAATTAAATTAAAAACTCTCTAAGCAAACTATTTCATTACACCACACTTGACAAATTTATTGTCTTTTAGAAATTTCCTTTTAAGCACACAAAAAAATTCATGTATCAACATATTTAAATTAAGGGTAGAGTTTCCCCTCAAATAAAAATATGTAAGTTGAGCAAAAATACTCCACTATTGGTTTGCTACCTGTACCGTGTTTCATTTTCTTTTACTTCCTTTTGGCAGCTCCTGTCAAGGGGTCGCCCCAGTAGACCATCTGACCCACACACAACTTGGCACACGTTTTTACACTGGATCCCCTTACTGACACAACCCTCCCTAAGCTTGGGACCAGAACTGCATGCAGTGGCTGGGTAGTTTGAACCCAGATCCTCAGATCCCCAAAGTAAACAACCTAGAGCCTTAGCCACCTAAGCCACCACTCCCCACATTTCATTCTAAATTATTTCCCTATTTATACCATGACTGCCTTGATTTCTGTGTCCCATTGTGTTTCCTAGTTTCGTCCTTCACTGGTCTTGACCCTGTCCTGCCTCTTTCAGATTCACCATCAAGAGCACCATAACCTCCATCCATTGTTTTTGTGCTTCATTTTAGCCTCGTCCTGCTCACAGGCTACACTTCTGGAAACTGCGTGCTCAGCAGGACTCCCGTTTCAGGGGCTGCATGACATCAGGGCCAAGAACCGAGTAGAAAAATCATGGGGGACACTAAAAAACCTGGGGAACAATCCATTTCTGAAACTCTACGTCTAGGTAACCGGTAATGCTTTATTAAAACCATAACCAGAGCCATGAGTAACATTTAATTACAATTGAATTTCCTCTTACATTATAGCTATATTTTGTGGGAAGTTTATATTTGTTCTAGGTAAATATTGATTAATCATCTGCACTATAAAAAGGCATAAATACTCTTTATAATGCCTGTTTAAAATTCATGACTATCAATAAATAATCGGTCAATACAGGGTATTGGTGTTAAAAAGTGTTTTTCAGATAAGATCATATAACACAATTTTTTTTATAATACCTAATGTTTCTTATCTCTGGATTCATGCTTTATATTTTTATCAGATAACATTAAACACATTTGCTAAATACAACTTCATGCCCTTTTATGTAGTGTCCGTAACCTTTTTGAATTCAAATCTTTTGATGTTCTTTACTGTCATTCAGGTGAAAGACAATTTATATTTCACATGAAAAGACATAAACCTGAAAAAGTGTATTATTATAAAATTATTAAGATATTCCAACATGAACTTGACATGGTTACAGACACTACAGATTTTTTGGAATGCTTTAATTTGAACAACAATTTTTACAGGTCATACGCTTCTAGAAGCTCACACCAATTTTAGTATCAATACTCATGAAGAAATAAATTAGCATTTAAAATTATTATAGTTTGAAGCAATACAGTATAACTGTCCATTTTTGGGGCCTCATATTAAATCATCTCTCTAATACAGCTAAAGTTAGCAACTTGAAATATTTAGGAAAGCAAGATTGTTCTTGTTTATGTTGCATAAACTTCAGAAGTAGCTTCTTTGGCACATACATTTCCTGTTTTATATGTATAACATAAAATAAAATAAAAAAAATCAGCACCAATACTGTGTTTTGGCCGAGTACATTTTTAGAAATAATTAAAAGTGCTGTATGTGTATAATGACTTCTGAATGCATTATGACATATAACAAGTCTTTATACACATACTGTATCATTCTCGGAGAATGTTAGTAGAGAACAGTGTAAAGTGGTTCAGAAAGTCCAACTTGACATTTTATGAGCACTGATTCTTCATGATTGTTGGAATAAAACAGTTCTTAGTATCCAATTAGTTTGGATAAATGGGTATAACGTTCACTTTTCCATTCCAAGACTTTTTTGTCTTCCGTAACACATTGTGTCGAGTGATAATTGCGGCTTTTAGTCATCCGTTCCAGCTCTGCTTATTGCTGTATTAGCTCCTCACTCGATAATGGGTATATCTATGCAAGCGGTGCGGCGCTCAAACAGCAGCTTCTTATAAAAAACACAGAGCTCATTTGAACTTGGATCAGACGACTCGGCAGCATGACTCATAAATCTGCGCATAAGGACATCAGCCAAAGTCTTTAATTATCCAGTGTTTAGCTGAAACCTTAAGGGAGGGAGATGGGATTTTGTAACACAGCCTTGGGGATTTAATCGTGTGTCTGATCATAAAGTGGGAGGAAAGAGCGTGTGGATGAAATGGAAGCTGTGAAGGATTTGTAGATAAACAGGATAAAGGGGTTTTAGTCACAGGAGAAAGTGGTCTTTCTTACCTCTCCATTAAAGAAGCAGAAGATGGTGGCCACCAGAAGACCCTAAAAAAACATAATAATAAAAAAAAAGTGAACAGTTACAGTTTCACCTTTTATATCCCTGGTATCTCTTTTTGGGAATGTGTTTCGGCAGTAGGGTGTTTAACATGCACATCATCAACGAGCTCATTCCACTGCATTATTCACTCAGCAGACTGAGCTTTGGACTTCTTCACGATATAATACACATGATGATTATTTCCTGCTTATTAGCTTCAGGATGGAAATCAAAGCTAAGAAGCGTGATGACCTGAATTTATGAGTTAAGTGGATTTAATACGGAAACTGCACTCATCAGTATTCAGACATAACGACAGCCTTTAATTTTCACAAACACACTCGGAAAACTGTTCAAATACCATTTGGGCTGAAAAACTAACTAGAAAAATGTCACTGTGAATTATTTTATAGTATCTTTTTAAAAGTGCTACATTTTGGGAAGACAAAGCAACTGTAAATGAGACTTTGCTCATCCTGAACCACAAACTACTGTATTATGGATAAAATTCAGATTTTTTAGTGAATGTGAACTGTACGTGTAGAGGATGAGTGCGTGGCCGGTTTGGCATTTAAACCAGTTGCATGTTTCCATTTCAAGAGAGAGAGAGCACTGAATTAACATATTAATTGCTGTATCATCATTACGGTAATACTGTGACTTAAAATAGCAAATTAATTGTAAAAGTCACCTACAAGCCATGCAAACTTTCTATGTTTTCATGACCTTTAATAACTCTCATACATACAATTAACTGTTAAACCATGATATAAAAAAGAAAAAAGCGTACTAGGATCAAGTTCTATTTCATAAACTGTGGAATGATGACAGTAGAAGCCATTTGGATGAATGTGATTATTATAATTAAGACTATTTATGCAGCAATATATTAGACTCCTGTTAGATGTGGTTTTTTTCCCCGTTGCTTTCCAACCTTTAATTCATAGAAGCCAAGATTTTTGAATTTGTGCCATAGTTCAGTTCACATTTTCTACAGTATAACAGATCATTTTCTTTTGGGAAGGTGCTTGTCTGGATATTATTATACACCTACAGTTTAAACCCCTACCTGTACAGAAATCTCAAACAATTCTATTCTATATATCTGGCAACCTCAGGGGCGTTGTGTAGTACACACAGGTGATTTACATTGATTTAAATAAAGAACAAAGAAAATCAACTTAAGCATGTGTCCAGCCCGGCTATGAATATTCATATATTCGAGGGGCGTTCAAATCAAATGAGGACTTAGATAAATTAAATTTCGTGTTCACAAAACCGCTTCACATTTACGTAGTATTTTAAGCACGGTGATGAGAATCTTTTTCGCAGTAAAGCGTCTGATTGGTGCAAATGTTTTAATGAAGGCTGTAGGTCCATGAATGAGGTGGGCTCAGAGCCCACCGCAATCATTCTCGTGAACATTCAAAGAACACCTGATCCTTGAAAATTGTCGCCAAATTGAAAAAGAGACACATCCGTCTGTGGGAAGCAGATACACAATAGATCGGGTGGAAGTTATTGCCATATCTTTATACAGTTCTGACCTCCAAGCCATTTCCACATGATTGGGACGTTAAAGGAGCTCCTGGGAGGCCAGTATTTTCAGACGTAAAGCAGGCAGTCCGATCACGACTCCAACATACTGAGAAATGTTCTACCTTGAGCACTAATGAAACACTGGGATGAGTGCATTAGTGCAGCAGGGGATTATATAGAGAAATAAAGGGAGTTTTCGCTCTCATAACTGTTCTGTTATTCTGCACAATCAAAAGTCCTGTTTTGACTTGAATGCCCCACGTATATATTATTGGGATGCGTTTTTGACATACGTCACCCAATCTGAATAATGCACTTTACTGTATAGGTTCAGAGTGTACTGTGTTATAGTGCAGGTTGCACAAATCAAGATTTAGTTGAATGCTAATTAATAGATCTAGATTTTATTTTAAGTGGGACTGAAATCCCAAACTCTGGATTACAGTTGACTTGAAATTAAAATTTTTATTTCGGACCTGGACATAAGCTCCACCACTATTCAGAACAGAGCTTTTGAACTTTACCCCTTTTCCTTAAAAGGAACTCATGAGATGTTGTCAGTGTTGTCAGTGGTTATGGAAAAGAAAAAGCAAAAAAAAAAAAAGAAGAAGAAGAAAAGGCTTTAAGATTTACAAACTGATCTTTTAACCCATGAATAAGATGAAGTAAATTAGATTGAATTATTAATTTATTCTTAGCCAATTCATCCACTGGAATGTTCTTGGGTGGTCTGAGGAAGCAGGAGAAGATGAGAAGAAAATTTTACATGCCACAGTCAAACCAGAGGCTCTGGAACTGTTATGTGCTAATGCTAACTACTCCATTACATCGGATACATTTCCTTCAAGTCAAATTAATAAAAAATTAAATTTTCTTCTGTGCTTTGAACTTCTTCTCTCTAGAGATACCATGTCCTTGTGTGGAACCTCTAGGGCTTGGAACCTCTAGGGTTCTCCACCTGCTTGGTGGGTTTCCTCCGGGTAATCCAGGTTCTTCCCACAGTCCTAACTGCTGTTCCCAAATTGCCCGTACTGTGTGAATGTTAATCAGAGGTCCTACCACGGTTGTAAAAATGGGAATAAATACAATGATCATCGTTGGCCTAGATGGACTAAAGAGGTTCCTAGATGGATAGATGGATTTGCACTCTCACCTGATAATGCATTAAGATGTTCATGATGTAGTCATAGATCTCAGAGAAGACACGTCCTGCAGGTTTATAAGGCAGGAGGACGAACTGGATTCCCAACAGTGGGACGAGAATAAGGGTGGCACGCACGGCCTTCATGTACAGACTCGACTCGGCTTGGTGCGTCACCTTCAGCTTGGTGATGAGGATGCGCACGATGTTAAGCAGGAAAAAGAGATTTACCTGAGGATATAAAACAAAGATTTACTGTTGAACATTTAGAGTCCTGCATTGAGGGGTTCTAAACCAATAACTTTTAATAACTAATACAGATCTTCTCTCTATACAGTTTCTATAGCTTGTACTATTCTTGTTTAGGTTTATCATTGTTACTGAAGACAATCTTATTACAATAATAAGATCTTTTTTGTGCAGTGGTTTAGAAAGAGGGTGTAACAATTTAGGGATTTGTTTTATGTATTACTAATCTCACAGGCAACGATGTATTACAACGTATTACAACGTTTGTTTTATGTCTTGCAAATTTCACATGCAACAATGTCCTGTTCGATGGAGTACACTGGGAATATTACTACGCCTTTGGTGCTGCTAAATGTCTTCGGCTGTCAGTTAAAGGATGAAAGAATGTTGCAGACAACCACATCATTGGTAACATGTAACAACTAGGAAACATGAGAAACACCCATTAACGACTTGTCATGAATATAAATGACATGCTTTTAAACACTCCAGCATGATCGATGATTAGTTTGTGCGCAGTGAGGGAATAACACCAAGAACAAAACAACTCCAGACGGCTCACCAACAGCGCGGCACAGATCGGCCCGTGGATGATGTACAGCAGAGACGTGTTTGAACTGATCCAGCAACTACAGATTGCAAGGAAAAGATTAGCATGAATGTAAGTTAAGTGTCAGTAATTACACGAACATATTGATATTTTATTACCAAACCATTAAAACACTGTGCCTCTTTGTCTTATTCTTTATTCAGACGCAAAAAACTATTGGCAGCCCAAAAATATTTTAAAAAAATGATAATTCTAACCACTATAGTTGTTGTTGGCACAGAACAGATTGTTAGGCACATTGTGGTCCACGTGCACCAGTAACATAAAAACAGAAATAGGAATAAATTGCTAAAGCTAGATGGTACAGTGGTTTAGCGGTTAGCACTGTTGCCTTGAACCTCCAGGGTCGGGGTTTTGAAGTTCCTGGAGGAAACTCCACAAGGCGGGAATCAACCCTCGAACCTGAAGGTGCGAGGCCACATTGCTAATCACTTTCACTGTACTGTAAGCACTTTGAAGTTCACTGTATCTGCTTTACTTGCATTTTAAAAACACATTACAGTAAAAAAAAAAAAAAAAATTATAAACTGTAGACATTTAAAAATGACAATCTATAAAACCTAGAAAGTGCTGATCTGAGATCAGTTTTTCTCTCTTTTATATGACTGTATAAAATATAAAACTGATTCTAGATCAGTGTTCTTAGCTTAAATGTATTCTGGCAGTTTTGGCCAAAATACAGCTCATTTTCTACATTTTAATGACACCATATATATAACGGTATATTCAGTATACTGTCTACATGAATTAAACAATACATACTTGTCATCATAATAGTAACTTCTCGCTACGGCATGTATTGTTGTTGGTAACAGAGGAAAGCCTGAAAAAAAAGAAGAAAAAAAAAGTCACATCATCGCTCTCTAAGGATTAATAAATGTTCATGACATTTCTTCTTTTTGACACCAGACCTAATATGTTTTTAAGCTTATAGGTTCTGAGGACTTACCCCATCCGAGAAGATAGTACCACTTTAAATGCTGTTTTTGGGCGAATACGGCTACAACGATGAGCGTGTGGAGGTAAATTCCCTCGCACAGCATCCAAAAGTAGTTACACCCGATAAGATAGAGATGGATGAACTGCAAAACTTTACAGCTTGTCTGTAGGGGAGATGTTTAAAAATAAACATGCTGTTAACAAATTTATTCATAAAGGTTATATTAAATCCAGAGTAAACTGGGATTACCCAGATTGAATCAAATTTAGATACAGAATCATTTCAAATAATCCAATTTAATTTTGTGTTGCACAGAATAGATCAATTGATTTAATTAGGTCAAATTGTAATCACATCAGATACGGTATAATCCGAGCTCATTCAGAAAAATAAATATCCTGAAGCCCACTGGGGTAAGAATTATGCTACCCCATGCTTGCGAGAGGTGCAGTGAACAGAATTGTTAATGTTAAAGTTGCCAGATTGGGATCATTTAACACAGTAGTCTGTACCCTAAGTAATATGCAATAGCCATAGTTTGAAACTATTCCCGTATCTATCCTTCCCCACCAAAACCAATGGTCATAAGCTGCTCCTGGATCAAATTCTAATCAAATATTATCATAGATCAAATTGCTGTTGCTGATTAAATCAGATGCAGTCAAAAAATCTTGTCCAATTCATCTTAAATTATCATAAATTCAGATAATTTTCGGACCAAATAAAAAAATTTAAAAAAACAAGAAGAAAATCAAATAAGGATCAGGTACTGTAACTGGGTAAAGTTTCAACATAATGAAGTTGACATTTATTCACACAGATTAAATTTACATCCGCATCAAATCTGTCCACACAGAGGAAAACCCCAATTAGTTCTGGTTATCAGATCAGATTCAGGTGCAAAATGTAATAAACTTGAGATCATATTCTGATCAGGATATGTTGTATAAGTAAATCAAATCCAACATTAAATCCAAGTTAATGGTAAATCCAGAAAAATCCCAAAAGAATTAATTCAGATTTGTTCACACTTGACCAATTATAGATCAAATTTAAGCACACAGATCAGATGAAGAAATAGCCTCACTGATTAGATCAAATCAAACAAATTAAAAGCAACTGAATTCAGATCAAGTTTAATAGCACAAACTTGAACAAAAAATATTAAAAATATATTGATCTGCACATGCTGTTTAAATTTCGATTTTAAAAGATTTGGATGTAAATCAGAAATCCAATTAGGAGATGCTACAGCCTTTTAATTTGGTGACAGGTCCAATCAGATAAATTCAGATCAAATGTATTTCTATAAAGTAGATCAAATGCTCACGCTCACCGGATTGCTCTGCACTAGTTCCTGGTTGCTGGCCACGCCCGTTAACCAGATGATAGTAATGATAGAGTTTAAAATAAAAGAAATGAAGAGGTTTTTGTGCAGGGTGATTCTCTGGCAGCTCAAACTCCTGCCAAAAAACAAACACAAAACAGGAAGAAAAAAAATGATCTTCACAAAGTAAGTAAATCTTTAACATCTTCACTGTAACCGCAGTGCGTTGCTTCTGTACCGTCTTTATCACTTACTTAAAATGGAAAAATATCCCAAGCGAAATAAACAGGGAGATCAGGGACAGCCCGTGTCCTATCAGTGCTAAGTACAGCAGGTTTATTGTCGTCTGAAAGAGAGGAACAAAAAGGATAAACGTTTCATCTTATTGTAGACAGCTCCTTGTGTGGCCTGTCTGGTTATTCTCTTAAATATACAAATTCTCAAAAAAAACATTAAGCATTATTTCTGATATTTATCTTTGTAGAGGAGAAGATTTGTTAGACCTTTTATTTATTTACAGTAGCTCTTAATTTATGAAAAAAAGAAAGGAAGAAAAAAAAAGAAAATATTTTTTTTTTTTACAAATGATTTACAAATTAAAGGGTAATCCATATTTATTTATATATTTTTGTTCTTTGACTAGATTACTTCAGCTTAGCTTTTTGTTTTATATCTCTTTTCCTCTGGACTTACTGTACCTACTCTGGAGAGAGTTTTAAACAATCATGTCCAATGGGCTCCTATAAACAGTTATTAGTAAAAGAAACAACATGAAGTTCTTTACTTAAAATGGAAAAACCATTAAAGATGTGACTAGTGAGAACGGTGCCATTTCGAAACCATGAAAAGGGCTTTGGACTGTACGTAATGTAAACAGTTTTGCCACAGTATGATGGCTCAGGACTGCAGTTTCAGGACTGAAATTATAGGAAACATTTTTGCACACAAGTCTCCTTTTAGTGACCTGTTAGTAACCTCAACATAGTCACTGTCGTGTTAGCTAAAATGAATTTCCTGTTACACAATAGCACTTTTGAGCTTATATCACACAATTATAGAACAGGTTTATTTTTGCACATGCACTTCAATTTTAATTTAAAACAGAGTAAATATTCAAATAAATATTCAGTAAAGAGTTTATATTCAAATTAGTTTTATTCTATAGAGCTGCACTGTGACCATGTCCACTGTAAAAATATAAATAATAATAAAATTAAACTAAATTTAACTGAATTTTCCTATAAACACAGTTTTTTTATGTTTCTGTAAAGTACATGTTGTATGTTGAATACAAAACATATTTATAACGCATACATTTATTAAGTATTGAATAAATCACCTGCATGCAATTATAGCTATTTAAAAACAAACAAACAAAAAGTGGCATACAGTAAATGCGTCCTGACACAAAATGATGCTGTTTTATTATGCAGTATTTTTTATAATACATTTTTTACATTTTTTTAATACAGTTAATTTGAATGTTGAAAAAGTTCATTGTAACAAGATGATGTTATCACATCTAACTTGTATAACACCTTTAACAGCTGTTCCATCAGTTTGGCTGTAAGTGAGAAAATGTTCAGCTTTACCACTGACTCTGGAGTTTCTATTAATGTGAAATAAAAGTTAAATTAAAGAAAACATAAAAATATCAACAATTATACATACATACATGTATATTAGTACAATACAATAAGTCTTGGTCATTATAAATTTACCTGCTCTGCTCACGGAACATGAAGTCACTTAAGCAATCAAGGCCAAATTCCACATTTTTCCAATTACAAATTCTGTTTGGTGCAAAAATGCATTACAAGGTTCAGCTAAGACTCATATTAGGTTAATCAATTTGGTATCTTTCAAAGTTCTGGGGTATTTAATGCATATTATTTATTTCCCTGAGACCCTTGTGATTTAACCATACGGCTAGCTCATTTCAGCCATATGGCTATTTCTGGGGAAAGAAAAAAGTTAAATTTGTACTAAGTACATTGGGACATTGAAAGAAGTGAGGGAAACAGACAATAGAAAATGGAATTGAGGGAACTTACCATTCGGGTTTCTTTACTGTGCACATTACATCTGGTGAAGTTCGTCCACGTCCTGTTGCTCTCTGGATGCATAAACCACTGGCCATCATCCATGCACACTTTAGTGGCTAATTCTGTTTAAAGCAATTAACAAGTTTTCAATTAACAAGAGTCAAAGCTCTACTCCCCCATATTGTGTGCTGGTATAGAGTGTAGAGCAATATTAATATTAACTATGAATCAACGTTTTAACCTAAACGCTTTAACTGAAATACAGTGGTACAGCAGCATACGAATGCCCCGCTTCACTCAATTTAAAACAGCTTTAAAAACTGAAATTTTGCTAAAATTTGCCTCAGAATACGGAGAATTTCCTGCATAAAAAACTGAACCGAGCACCAGCTTATGCCAATGTTGTGCGTATGTCCAGCTTGCACCTACTGTATGTTGCTCATGTTTTTATCAGAGCGTCACATGTGTGGAAGCCAAGTGAAGCGAGCTGAAAGATTTTTTGTGGGTCTTTTTTGCTTTTTGTGTAAGATTTTGTGAAGACATATCACCATGAGTCCGGGGAAATTTTATCAAGATCAGTTTTAAAGCAGCCGGTGCCAAGAGGAATCATAAATTAAGTGAGATTAATGTCTACTTATTTCATATTGTAAAACTTTACAAAACAACTACTGTCTAAATGTTTTGATTGTTTTTATATGCAAAATGTAAATATAGTGTGGGAAATAGGTAAAATGATTAATATGTGTGGGTGGTTGGAACGGATTATCTGCATGTACATTATTTTCTATGAGAAAATGCGATTCACAATATAAAAATTCACCTTAAGAACTGTATAATTGTATTTTTTCATACAATTATGCAATCAGGCAATCGTGTAGCTGAAGCACAATGCATAAACCATGCAGGTACAGGTCGAGAGCTTCTGTTATTTTTCTCATCAAATGAAACAAATTAAGTTCCTGTTCATTCGTTCAATTTGACGTTCCTGTCCTTGGCCTACAGGACTGGGACCCTACTGTATGTGGGCTGCTTAGACGCTGTTCTGCTCATCATGTTTGTAAAAAGTGCTTATTTGGCTACATGTCAGTTCGATCCAGTCCGGCCATTATTCTTTGATCTCTAAGTGTTTCCACCCACAGATCTGCTGCTTACTGGATCCCCCTCCACATTTTAGTTTTTGCACCTAAACTCTAGTGTGAAAATCCCAAAATTCTCACCAACAACCACACCATGATCAAAGTCACTGAAAGCATGGTTATCAAATGTTTAATGTTCACATTTAGCTATTGATCAGTATCTCAGCAATTTCCTGCATCGCCCTATTATAATTACAATTGGCTGACTGCATGTTAAAGTCGCCAGAGATCACATACTGTATACAGCACCAAGAGACTCTAAAGCAGTGTTTTTGATTAAAGTTTAACCAAACCCATTCCCACAGGCTACTTGAAATGACTAAACTGCTGTATAGATGTTAAACATTTACCTGTAATGTCAAAGTCGTGGAAGTGGTCAGGACAATGCTGGTGAGCAATGACACCAGCGTCTGTGTCGTCCCAGCACAGCCACCCGTCCCACGTTCGGTTACATATCAGGCCAGCTGCTAAGATAAACAGGAAAACACAAACAGGGGTGCAAGGATGTGATACAAGAATGTGTTTTTATAATTAGCCTCATAGTGGCTGTTGACTGACTTTTCACTCTGGTCAACAAACAATATGCATCCAAGACTTCTCTGATTTCTGTACCCCTTAAAGCTCAAAGCATTTCAGCCATTATTTGTTTTGCTGTTTTTTAAAATAAACATATTTTACATTTACATTTACATTTACATTTAGGCATTTGGCAGACGCTCTTATCCAGAGCGACTTACAAAAACATATAAGGTACAGGATTGTACAGTATAGAGTGACACGCCCACACTCTTTTTTTTAGCACAATATAGGCAATAAGATCAACTGAGTTTTAGTTCATTTTAACCAACTATACAAACATGACTGAGCAAAAAAAATAAAAAATAGGTCACATAGGCAAATAAATATCACAGATACACATGATCACATGTTTTTTATTGTTGTTTTCGTTTATTTCTATGACCAAAAATCACAACACTATGCTCATTTTGAGAGTTCTACATTTTTAGGACATCATTCCCATATTCCTGTAGTGGTAAAATGTACCTTCTATAAAAGTAATGATAATTTTTGTTCTACCTGACATATCTAAAAACCCAAATTCACAGTTTGATGTCTGACACACGTTGCCAGCACGGATCTGTGCCGCTTGAGTTTAAATTAAGGTCAGTTCAAATTCAGTTCACTCACTTATCGTATACTGTATATGGGTTTATCCTGTATTCAGGGTCGGAGGTGCCTGGAGCCTATCCCAAAAGAGTTATGCCCATGAGGCGGGGTACACCCTGGACAAGGTGCCAATCCACTGAAGGGCACACACATACACAATTTGGGAATGCAATTTAGCCTAATACAGTGGGGCAAAAAATTATCTCTCATCTTTTTAAGTGGGAGAACTTGCACAATTGGTGGCTGACTAAATACTTTTTTTGCCCCTCTGTATGCATGTCTTTTTTTGCATAACCTGTCTCATCACTAGCTACATTTACATGGACAATATTTCTTCAAACTGATTGAAATTATTCTGATTTGAGATTCCAACTTAACCTGTTACATGTATGTTGAAGAAGTATTTTTCCGTGTTATGATTGGTTACAATAACTCAGTATGATTGTTTAGATGCTTCACTATGTGTGAAAAGAAAGCATTTACTTTCTCAGCCAGAACCTCAGTGGATGAAAGTAAATACGGGTATAAGAGATTTTTTTCTCATAGAATTTACCAATCAGGAATGAAGGAAAAATGTCCCTCATCTAATGTTACCCACATGTGGGGCAAACATGCACAGAAATAATATATTTATTCTGCCAATAGAGAAACGATCTGATCGAGTGTTTACATGGCTAATATTGACCTACTTAGCAGATTATCAAATGTTTACACCCCCCCACATTTCTCCAGGCTTGGGACTTGCACTGAGCATGCCCTGCATCTGGGTATTACAGATGGGCATGAGGTTTAGGGCCTTTGCCCTAAATGCTGTGTTAGTTTTATGCCCCATGTAAGAAGACACACACCTGGCAAAATGTTAAAACTCTTTAGAATTCAGCATGATGCGAGATCTTTTAGGGTGCTTTACTTTGTCAGACAGGTTCTATTTAAGCGATTTCTTGATTCAACAGGTCTGGCAGTAATCAGGCCAGGGTGTAGCAACATAAATTAAACTCAGCTTTCCAAAGAATGTGGCTAATCACAGTTCATTCATGACTTAGAATTTACTTTTTTACATAGCGTCAAGAAGTCTTAGACAGTTTTTTTCCCCCCTAATAGATGAAATCATCATTTAAAAACTGCATTTTGTATTTACTCTGGTTATCTTTGTGCAAATTTTTTTGATGACATGTATCATTTAAGTCTGACATATATGGAAATACTTTTTCATGGCACTGTATAATGTTTCCCTTTTTTTTTTCTTTTACCTTTTTATCTTGATGAGCACTTAAAACTTCCATGTAAAGCCCTTAAGTTAAGGTTTGTATCTGACAGAGATGTCAATGAGAACCACTTTAGGGAACATGAGAACCATTGAGGAATCCTTCTGTACAACATTACCTTCTCCCTGAAGTCATCTTGTTTGTAGTAGCCACTTATCTTCATAACTCAGACCTTTATTTATTAAATGTTTCTTCAGTTACTGTAATATTGGCAGGGCTTGGTTCATTTTTTTTTAGGGTTATTTCACTTTTTTTTATTTATTTTGTTTTAAAAGAGCTGTTAGAGGAACATTAGAAAAAACAATGGCAAGAGCTTTTGATAAATGTCAGTAATTATCCCGCAGTCATTGTGGTCGTTTAATGTTTTCAAACCATAAAACTGTGCACATCCACTCAAGCCTTTTATCAACACTCCATCCAGGTGCTTGATGATTTTTGAAGTGTCTGAGTAAGGTTTATGCAGTTCACTCCAGTGCTGTCAATCAGCGTGATGTTTCCACGCGTTTAGTTGTCCTAAGGCTTTTCATTTCACCATGAATGCTTTGTGTTAGTAAGACAGGACTAACTGATTAATGACGAGTACTGCATACTGTATATATGAGATGCTTGTTAAACTGCTTCTTTCATGGAATGAAATTACATTACCATGTGGACAAAAGTACCACAAATCTTTTTCATTCTTTTAATTCTTCAAAATTCCTTTTAAATTCTTTTCAGTGCAGTCTCAACAGACACACACACACATACACAAAACTGATTCAGACCTAAGGCAATCAGATTTCCCCCAGCAGAGGCAAAAATTAATCAAAGGTTTAAAAAACAAGACATATGCATGTTGACTGGAAGCATGAACTGATACCATGGCAACAAACTCTTCACTATGGCTGTCTTCATCTGCTCAACTATGACACAAAAACGCTGCAGGAATTTTTGTTTGTCTTAAAGTTGTGGTCATGGTAATACAGGCATCATTATGGACATTGGGACCATTGCGACTATGCTGGTTTTAGTGCGTTTTTTAAATTTAGAATGACTTGAAATAACGTTGACTACATGACGATGGACTAATGTTGACTCCATGGCACTGGGACAATGTTGACTACATGACACCGGGATACGGTTGACTACATGACCGTGAGATAACGCTGACTACATGGCTGACTTTAGCTTAAAAAAAGTCACCCTTTTAAAATTATCGGGCTGCTTCGAGCAAAGAAAACTAGAGATTTGAAGTTACTGGAACTGGGTTAAGAACCCTTCAACATATTATCAAAACCTGGAAGGATTGTGCTGAACCGTCAACTTTGTAGATGAAATGTGGTCGGAAAAGAATTCATGAGTGGAGATCATTTAAACACTAAGTTAAGTTGTATGGTAAAAAATCAGCAGTAAAAAAACATAGCTGTATTTGATAGTGAGCATAAGAGCATTTCAACACACACACAACGTGATTAGAACTCATGGGAATGGGACTAAACCACTGTGCAGACATAAGAAAACCACTTGTTAGTGAGACTAATCAGAAAAAGGCTTTAGGCAAGATTGCTTTATGACCGTGGTTCTCAAAGTGTGGGGTGCGCCCCACTAGTGGGGAATACAGACATGACAGGTGGGGCGCAATGAACAGGAGGGAATTAGTGGAAAATAATAGGA
>JAOVVA010000051.1:2929976-2948561 GCA_028565275.1 Leiocassis micropogon
CCAGCCCCCATCGCCCCCCATCCCACCCCATGGAGCACTAAACTCTTATCTCAGACAAATGGGAGTCCAAGAAAATGACACAATATACACAGTGAGGGGGTCAGTGGTGTGAAAAAAGTGAGAGAAACAAAGAGTGGAGCCAGTCCTGTTCTGGGTGTAATTATAAATCATTACGTTTTTACAAATGTGCTGTAAAGTGAAAAAAAATTAAAAAATACTAAACAAGTGTGATGAAAGAATGTTCAGTATGAGCTGCCTGGGAATAAGTGTCCTGGGATGAGGTCAAAACAGGCCTAATGATTACAGCAACAATCTGCGTGGGTGAATAACTAATTAATAATCTAATGCCTAATATTTATTCACGATTTATTGTCTATGGATCATATGGATATGTTAATGATCTAGGCAATATAATGAACAAATTTTTATTTCATTTACACATGTTTTAAAAGTAATGATAACTTTGGTTCTACATGACATATCTGAAATCCCCAATACACAGTGTGATGTCTGAAGCTCCCCATTAACCCACACTGGCAGGACTTGAAAGCGGTTGCTTTTTCAGATCGTTCCAGTGATTTATTGCCGCACAGATCCACACTGCTATAGTTTTAAGGGTTAATTCCCCTGTGTATTTCTAAGGAAGTGTCTAAAAGACGCAATAGCGAACGTCAGTACGCCCTTCTCATTCTTCTTGAGGCAGCTGGCATCCGCTGCGTTTACCGCCTCTCAGTACACCGCTCTGGTGCTACCACGTCGGTACCTGTTTATTCTGCTACTCCGCTACCAGTTAATTGATCATGGATGGCAGATGGACAGATTTTTAAAAAGGATCGGCAATTATACTTGGGAAATGTGTGGGAAACACTGCATACATAAAAAGGAAGTTCAAGTCAAACCAGGACTTGTGAGGAAATTTCTTGTGAAGGAAGCATAAAACTGATTTGGCTTTATAGAAGACTTCAAGCGCATTATGGTGGCAGTCCGATCATGGCTTCAGCGTACTGAGAAACCGTTCTACCTTGATGGTTTTCAAGCTCTAGTGCAACACTGAGATAAGTGTAGGGGGGGATTATATAAAAAGGGAGGTTTTTACTCTCATAACTGTGTTCTGTTATTCTGCACTATCAAAAGTCCCTGTTTGACTTGAATACCCCTTGTAGTTTTCATTCTAGCACATTCCTAAAGTTTTTATTTTTTGGTGCAGTCAATATTTAGCCTAACACATGACATGAAATAGACCATGTTACACAACATCCTGCATCAGCCTGGGAATCTTGCTTAATGCCCACATGCATCCTGCGTGGTGTAAAAAGTTAAAATCCTGCCAGTAGAACAATAGGGCATGGAGTGTGAGTGTGTACGTTGCATGCGTTTTTTCTTTTCTTTGCGCTTGCATACTAGGCACAGAAGGGTGTGTGAGCCTGGGAGAAAACAAAAGCTTGGCATGTAGATGGCTCATCGAACGTCGCTCGCGCTGTATCATCGGCCACCCACACGTGCACCCACACTGAATACAAGCTCTCCCTCTCTCACTTTATCTCTCCGCTTACATCATCAGTATGTTCTCTAAACTCCACATTGTCTGTTTTTCATTTCTCTGGTAAATCTGGACATCTGGTCGTACCCACGGTTCAGTGTGAGCCAATATGGTCTTAGGTTTCATGTCACGCTAACAGAGCCAAAAAAAAAGAAAAAGAAAAAAAATCAGGATTGGAGTCATTTGAGGGTTTTCAAGCCTTCAGTACACATAAGAAATTGGAAAATGGCTAACGCACATACAGGGCACACATACAGTACAGCCATTCATGGTCGAGGACTCTCCAATCTGGCTGAATTAAAACAATTCTGCAAAAAAGAGTGGGCCAAAATTTCTCCATAGCGATGTGAAATACTTATTGCCAGGTAGCGCAAATGCTGGATTGTGATTGTTGCTGCCAAGGGTGGCACAGCCAGTTATTAGGTTTAGGGGGCAATTACTTTTTCCACATAGGGCCAGGCAGGTTTGGATAGCTTTGTTCCTTAATGAAATCATAATTTTAAAACTGCTTTTACTTGGGTTATCCTTGTGTAATATTATTATTTTTTTCTGATCTAAATCATTTAAGTGTGATAAATAAGTATATAAATGAATAAATAAAAATCAGGAAAGGGCAAATACTTTTCACGGCACTGTAATGCATAATGGCACGTTGGTTTCAGAAACTCTGACTTCTAGCAATGAACGCAACCAAGTAAATGTAAACCTAACAAAATTTGCTCTTTAACAGGAAGTCCTATACACAGACATGAAAGAAGTAAATAGATACCCATAATTGTAATTGAAAATTAATTGTAGCATACCACACATGCACCAAATTTGGCAAAATTTCTAAAACTTGATTTTCCTTTAGCAGCTTTAAGAGCATTAACTAACCCTAAGCATGGAACGAGAGGGTTGTTCTGTGCGACAGATTTTTAAACAGCATGAAAACGTCTTTCAGAGGCCCAGGTTGACCAGGTGGTGTCTCCATTACTGTTTTACCTGTTTCTATAATTTTGTTAATGGTAGTAAAGAGGGATTTCAAGAAAGCTATTTGCCTCTAGGAAATCTGACCCTTAGACTGAACAAAAATCTGACCTCTTTGCCAGAAATTCAGAGATTTCTTTAAAATTGTAACATCTACAGGTAGGCATGTTTACAGATGACTTTATTCATGTCTAAAAAGAAAGAAACAAATAATAGTCATAGTAAGGGCACCCTGGTGCATGCATTTTATCCCAAATCTATGGGGGTCTCTTTACTTTTTGCATATATTTAAATGTTTTCTCATCCACAGATAACATAACATCAAACATTCTTTACAACCATGGTGAGCAGAAAAGCATCTTGGGATGCACAACATGTCAAACCTTAAGAAAAAGCCCACATTGTGCCCACGACTGGCAGCCATGGACAGGAATCTGAGTCTGAATATGAGACAGCTGAATATGAAAAACAGAACAGGCGTAGAGTTTCATATTTTAAGCTGTCCAATTGCAATAAGCCTGTGCTGGCTGATTGAATATTTGCAAGAATGCCCAAGAACACAGGTGTGTACCACATATTATTGTGGCCAGTGATGCCAGGGTAGCTGGATGTCATATTAAGTGACTGTGCAGTATATTAAATCCTACCTGGCACCCTAGAATCAGTTTAGTGCAGTCTGGTGTTCCACAAGGTTCTGTTTTAGGCTCCATGTTATTTTCCAATTATAACTCCTTTAGTTACTTTTAACCTGTGATACTTTGGAAATTTTTAGGCCCTTGTTAATATTTGGTGTAAGGATGCAATGGTGTTTTTATAAATAATCCTGGATGCATCGTAATTCAATACATAATAAATTGCTTTTAACCTCTATGTTTGGCTCCAGAGTGTGTAACAACAGCTCAATCGCATGTGTGTGGTATTGGTTCCAGTATGGTCAATCCGGAGTTCCCAACAACAATATAAGAAACAGGTAATTTGCTTTGCTTGTTCTATATGATGTAGAATCTTCACCCCTTTGCTCCAGGGTCCTTCGTTGATCGGGAACAGCAAAGAATTATATTTCCTCCAACTGTAATGAGATTTCTCAACCCAAAACAATTTATCATGGTAAGACAGCGCTGCACACAGCATGTCTCCAGCCCTGTTCCAGCTTTTTTCTTTTAACTCATAAAAACTGAAATGTGTCCATAAAGCCCTCTTAAAGTGTCTATCTCTGCAAATCTGCAAGTTGGCCAGTCTAATTTGTAACACGTGCCAGAAATCACTCTGACGTCAACCACGCCCCCTGGTTGCAAAAACAATGCAGGAAACTACAGTGATGTTTTTATTTTATTTATTTATTTTAAATGCTATAAAAGCGGACACATTACAAGCCAGTTATGGGATTAACAGTCTGTAGATGTTTGGCTTCGCAGCTCTATTGATTTCAGCTGAGCAGCAAATGCTTAAGGGAATTAGTAAGTAATTTGTTTAGTGCTTATTATTAATATTATTTTGTACTATTTAACTGTTTATCTTTTTTATTATTTTACTGCTCATTAGAGCTGGGTGATTTCATGAATTATGCTTTGTTGGATAATGTGGTTCACTGGATCGATGAGTCAGTTTTCAATTCAAAAACAATTTACACTTTTTAAAAGTTATATAAGTAAACTTACCAATGGTAAAAGGTCTAAAATTAATGCAAAATTTTAATACTTTTAATACAAATTCATTAGAATTCGGAAGTTTAAGCCAATCTGGGATTTTTAAGGGAATTTAAGATAAATTAAGGTGTAATAACGATTGACATTTACAGAAGACTTCAAGTCAAGAGACACTTAGCCGCAGTAAGCCATTTAAATAGTACAAGCGTTTTTAAAAAGCCTGTATTTCGGTGTGGAACGGCCTGATCCGTGAAAATCAATGGCGGAAGAGACGCTTCTGTTAACCAACACCACTTGCACATTACAGGAACTTGGCTGAGAGCCATTCAAGCCATTTCTACATGTTTCGGCCATTAGTGGAGTTCCTGGGAGGCCAGCTTTTCAGATGCAAAGCAGGCAGTCCGATCATGGCTCCGGGGTACTAAATAAAACTTTCCAATCCAAGTACTATAGAGAAACACTTAGGAGGCCATCACACAGATCTTCTCCTCAAGGAACTCAGAAATGTCCCATGTCCAACCTGGTCATGAACACAGTATAATTATCAGCCCAGTTAAATTGGCTTGCTAACTAAGAATTTAACAAGCTTTCTAGTTACAGTAGCAAACACTACTATGTTAGACTGCTTTGACACACTGATATAGCGCACTTAAAAGCATCAGAAAACTAGCTGGCTGACACCTTAGAGCTTGGTTATGTTCCTCCTCAGGAGTTGCCTTTTATGAACATTTTTAGCTCGCTAACGTCATTTAGCTACTGTAAGGTATTCTGGCACATGGATGTGTTTTGTGGAGCACTTCGGATTCCAGTATCCACGTTTTTGTCAGTGTTATAACGAAGCAAATAAAACTGTTAAACGAAGCCAATAAAACATTCTTCTGTCAGATGTAACCATATAGTGTCACGGAGCAGTGTCTATAATGCTGTAACTAGAGATACTAGGTGAAAAGCAAAACCAATGCAAATAGTCAAGAAATCAAGCAACGTGATAAAGTTTATGGTAAATAAATACAAAAAAAATTTAAATAGACATTTATGGTGATTTTCTTGCCGTTGGAAACGGAGCGAATTCACCTTTTTGTGGTTTAAGCAATACAAACGCATCCTGTAGTGCTACTGCTGCACCAAACGAAATTATAAAACGCTACTGGTTCATTAATATACATGGATTTGGATACTAGATCTTTTACATAATTGCTATTTAAATGCAATTTTAAAGGGAGATTGATAGCGCTATTAGAAATGCACTGGCTACATCCACTCTGGAACAAACAAGCAAAAAGCAACAGACAGAGAATAGTTAGAAAGAGGAACTCTTGGACTTCCAGGCTTAAATTTACCTCTGACGCTGAACCCATTTGACTACCTAAGCCTTTTTTTTTTTTTTTTTTGTGCAAAGGCACACAAGCGTGGCTTCTTCTAATAACACTGGCAACTGTAAAAATACCCAGAGGTACACAGATGCCCGAGAAACTCTTTTATCCTCTCCTCATCGGAACGACGCAGTTAATGTTTAACATCTCATCAGTATCCTCAAAGCCCCTTGTGTGCAATAAACTCCCAGCATGCCATGCAGCTATTAAAATAACCGCCCGCAGCCGAAATAGCCAAGAGACACTATTAGTTGAAGCGGGGGTCTCTGGACTGGACATACCACTAGTGTTTACTGCTTTAATCATGCAGTTGTGTGTGTGTGTGTGTGTGTGTGTGTGTGTGGGCGCACCACAATAAGCCTTATCCAGATGGGTTATGCAAATCAGGACTGGCTCTCTTGAACCTGCAAGCATGCAAACAAGGCTGAGCTACAACACAGGCCAAAGGGTTACTTACTGAGTGAGAAAACAAACACACGCTTTATGTCATGCTGTGTCTTTCACGGGAGGCATTAAAGCTTAGCATGACAACTCCTTATTAATAGAGTGCACACAACACCGTTCCCCCCAAGGCTTAAACGAGAAACTAAAGATCAGACAGCTGCTGGTTTTGCATGGATGTACTTGTTCGGTTCTGTTTTTCCACCATCCAGCTTCCCACACAGATAAACTTCACTTCCTCCTCGCGGTGTGTGTCATCACAGCCATCTGTAGCGCTCGGCTAACCGAGCTACAAATAACCAGGAATAAATACCCGTAGCTCACTCAGTACCCTTGCTGAATGCATGCCGCAGATACAGTACATCTCCAGAGACCTGGACAAAATCTAGGCAAAGTCTATTATTACAAGATCAGTATGTCTATTTTGGGCGACATGGCTGTTCCTGGAAGAAGAGACCGTACAGTATGTAAGTCACACTAGCATATATGCGTTCACATTAGCAAGTGATAAAACAACAGGCAGTCATTTGTTTACTTCTTGTCTGCATGGCATTGCCTGGCATTTTCAGTGAAAGCAATCGCACTACTGTACCCTATACAGTACAGTCCTATACACTACACCACAACCACTTGCAGAGGATGCACACTGCAAGCACATGACATTGTACGCCAGACGTGCAATCTAAATTCTGCGATTAAACATGCGCGTGTTCATATATTTTCTCCCACTTTTTGGGGGTTTTAACATACTCAAAAAGTCATGAAAACTGGCAGACATGTTGGAATCTGCTGCCTTTAGGATCCATTGAGAATCTGGGCCCTGGGCGTGGCACAATACACGCAGTACACATTTGGAGCTTATTGAACTTTCGTATGGGCTCTACTCAATAGGAAGTCAGCAAATTTTGGTCATTTGCAAAACAAATGGATTTTGATGTACTCCTCCTAGGGGATTTAAATGATCGCCACTAAACCGGGCCATTGTGATCTTAATACATCGAGGATGCAAAATTGTAAAGGGATTTTTGATATCGCAAACAGGTCAGCCGTGATAATGCCTTCCACATATGCCAAAATGTAGTTAATGAATTTCTGTGTTAATACAACAAGCTTTTTTGCTAATCTAATCTAAGAATTAAGCTAAAAAAAAAGACTGATCAGATTTTCACACTGATTAGTGTTATTTTGTTTTAGAAGTATTATACAGGTGCTAAGATGTCTCACAAGCAACAAACTCAGCAGTCGCTACAAACCCATAAGAAACAAAATACAAGCGACAGGAAGGCACTCGCTCATGTAACTATGGAAAAGAACATAGCTTGTTATGAAGCTTATTAACAAGCACAGTTTTCAGTAAGATCGGCACCGATTTATCAGATGGACATCAGTTTAGGCCGATGTTCACCATGTTGACTGGAACCGTTTTATCAGGAAATAAATGACATTATTAGCCAGTGGCTAATCGTGGTCTGACTCTGACAACAGCTGCAGTTTCAGAAAAAAATATCTATATAATACAGTATACTGGTAGTGATATATTACCTCCCATAACAGAAACAACACGTACACATATCAGAAAATGTTCGTGCAATGTGTAAGACAGTAACATTTCAAAAGGAGGTGCAACAAGCAATACTTTTGTATTTTCTTTTCTAATCGCTTTTATTTTTTATTACATTTAATGTATGTTTCCCAACAGTATATTAAATGTATTTGTTGGGCTATGTACTGTAAGTACTGAAAAATTCTTTGTAATTCTTGGATAGGAGGCGAAAAGTTCTTTTTAAACAGTAATTTTTCACAAAAAAGTATCTTTCATGTCAAAGAAGGTTATATTAAAGATTGTTTCAGAAATTTATATGACTAAATTTTTGCTCATTTAAAATATTGTTTATCTCTCTGTGTTTCCCTGGCACAACAATAATGATATAACATACAACAACAACATATACAACAATAATAATAATGATATTAAACATTAGTATCAGCATCAGATATCAGCCAAACTATTTTTTAAACATACGGTATCGGTCCAGACTTCCAAAATCCGTATATCCCTAGTTTTCAGGTTACATGATTACTTCAAAGACCGCTGTAAAATCTTGGAAAAGAGCTGAATATATGGATATAAAGAGACAGAAAATCAAAAAGTAAGACATTTAAAAAATAAATAAAAATCATCAGTCAGCTCACAGTTCTCCCTCAATCTGTGTGTATATGTATTTCTAATAATTATTTTATTTATTTTTTTATATTTAAGAATTCATTTTTAATATTTAAGCATAATAACCCAGTAGTCCTATCTACTCTTGATGACTTTTCTTTATTAGCTCAACACTACCGGGTTAAACATTATAAGAATAAACTTTTCTCATTAGCTTGTCAAAATGACAGAAAAATCAATAACATCCAGATATTTAATTAAAAATATAGACGCATTAGGCAGTGTGTCTTGTAAATGTTAACAATGTTAGTCCACGTTAATAACATCCTTCTCTCATTCCATAATTACATACAGTAGCATTCATTAGACACCATCAGGAACATGAGCTGGGTTTTAGTAGGAAGTTAAGAGTCAAATCATTTCTTGCCTTTGGATTACATTACAAATCATGTTGTTCTTTTCTGAAAGACATAAAGAGATCCGTATAAATGTTTAGTAGAACAATTAACCTTAAGTAAGATGTATTTCCACAGTAAAGACCTATACAACACTGGAATACGTACACTGCTTTTACTATTTATATCTATATTTTGTTTCAACATTTTTAGCTCTAATTACAGCACACATTGTGGCGGCCAAAATGATTCCTAATACTTATACAATATATATATATATATATATATACATTGTAATGTGCTTCAGAGAACTAATTTTGTTGGGATTGCAGCACTATTAATAATAAATTTGATTATTTTGTGTGTCGATTCTTGTATCATCGAAGTTAAAATGCATCTTTAGTTTATACATGTTTGCCATCGAGTTGGTAAAATGTTGCTGTTCCTGTATAATCCTGTAGGTGGTGCGCTCTAAAATATTCCCACACATAGCATCCTGTGTGGTAGAAGCTGAGTTTGTTGGGAATTGTAACAAAATCTGGAAAAAAAAAAAAAAAAAAAATCAACATGAATCGGAATATTTGTAAAATTGTTACAGAATGGCAATACAAATCGAATCATCACCCAGGTTTCGCAATAATATCGTATCAGGTGGCACCTGGTGATTTCCATCCCTGTTCACACCACGCACCGCACCACGTTCCCTCCGATCCTCCAGCACTGCTCGCCTCGTCCCACCATCTCTCAGGGATCGAGGACAACATTCATGCAGACTCTTTTCTGATCTGGCACCTACTGTAGGTGGGGGAACGAACTTCCTCTAGATGTCTGTTCAGCAGAGTCTTTAAATGACGACTCAAGACACATCTGTTTCTTCAATACTTGGACTAATTACCCCTAAAAAAAAAAAAAAAGAAAGAAAAAAAAAAACTCTTCCCAGGTGTGTTTGACTGATGACACTTAGTTAGTAACCTAGTAACCCAGTGTAAGTATCTATCCAGTGATGTAAAGTTCAAAGCACTTGTTGTAAGTCGCACTGGATAAATGCGCTGCCAAATGCCTAAATGTAAATGTATTCATCTATAAGTGATTGTTAAGGTATTTAACTATTCACAACTATACGATAATATTTGTTTAGTATTCGTTTGTATTAGGACAAGTGTATTAATTCGGTCAAACCTGTGACTTGACTTGTAGACAGAACAACTGTCAGAGCTGCTGTTACAGGACATTAATCAACTTCATAGCAAAGGCGAAGCAGCACTTCGGGAACAACACGCATGACACTTGATTTTAAAAAGGAGTTTATTCAAGAGAAAAACATCTGATTAATTAGGCTTCATCACGGCCTGACATGATCACAATATGTTTTTGTCCTGATGTAACACACACAGTCTTGCTCTCAAACACACACAAGGAATAAAATCACACACGTGCCGACCTGCGCAGGAGAGAAACTAACACACACCTGGGAGGTTGTGGGCTGTTTAGTTAATGCAGATTGATGTGTTTTATCCAGGCCATCAGTACTATACACACACACACACACACACGCACAGTACAGATACATATTGTGACTCACTTCAGACCTAAAACTTCCTGCGCTTCAGAGAACAGTAAACACACTCTCTGTAAACAAGTGAGAGCGCTCGAGCTGCACATCGACTCCCAACAGAGGCACACACACACACACACACACACACACATATATAGATACAGAGGTTCTACTAATGACAGAGACATAGGAATGAGATAAAGACAAAGCATGGAGAGACAGGAGCGAAAGAAGAAGAACGTGAGACAGAATGAGAAATAAGAAAAAGGAAATGAGCAATGAGAGAGAAGAAAGGGAAACTGGGGATGTAGGCATGAAGGAAATTGAGAGAAAGAAATGAGAGAATGTAGAGAGAGAGATGTTAAAAATTAAAACATGGGGAGGGGAAAAAGAAAAAGAGAGTGAGACAAGAGAAATGAAAGAGATGAATAAGGGAGAAATAACAATAAGAAAGATTTACAAATATTAAGAGAGGAATAAAAGAAAGACGGAGCAGTTGCACAAGGGCAGAATTGAAGCAGGATATAGAGAAGGTGAGCATATAAAAGAAGACAAAGAAAGAAAAAGAGAGAGACAGAGAGAGTGATATTGAATGAGACATGAGAGAAATAAGAGAAAGGGAGTGAGAAAAGATGCAAAGAGAGAAAAACTGGGAAGAGAGAGAGATGGAGAGAGAGGTGAGGAGAAAAAGGGAAAAAGAATATATAGAGGAGGTGAGCGTATGAAGGCGAAAGAAGAAAATGAGAAAACAGGGATGATGTACTGAGATGGAGGGAATAAAAGGAAATGAGAGAGTTTGACAGAATGGACGAACTGCACGGAGACAAATGAGGCAGACATGCTAATGAAGAAAAAGAAAGAAAGAAAGGAAGAATGAACAAACGAACAAACAAACAAACCAAAAGCCCCATCATGATGGGATTACATGAGTTCATTTCCATCCGGATCATTTTTTTTTCTCTCTGTCTCTGTCTCTGTTCTCCTCTGAGAAAATTACAGGCAGAGTAATCTGGTGTTTATCTCAGAGCTCAGCGCTTATCTGATCACTTCAGTCTGGCTGCACACATCTGTACGTCTGTTGTCTGTTTCCACACAGATGTTGCCCCGTGACGGAAATAAAGATGTCTGAATGTTGCTACTTTCTGTACTTTTTTCCCCGCAGTGTGTGTGTGTGTGTGTGTGTGTGTGTGTGTGTGTGTGTGTGAGTGTGTGTGTGTTAACACTCCGGATTCACAGAATTAAAAATCTCATGTCAGTAAAATGTAGATCCGTTTAGTTTCAGGAACTTTCCGTCTGCTGGGAATCAGAGACTCGTTATTCGTCTCGGTTCAGAGACGCTAATGTTTACTGTCAGATTTATTACAGCTACATTTACTGCAGCATTTACAGAGTTACAGAACACTAAAATGATCTTCCTCCTTGTCTCACCCTGTCTGTCCGTGCTTTGTCTTTTTTTTAAAAATATGTCTCAATCTCATGATCTTCATGTCTCTGTGACCGTCTCTGTCTCTCACTTTTTCTCCCTGCAGCTCTCTCTCTCTCTGTCTCTCTCGTTGTCTATCTCTCTATTTGTGTCCCCCTTTCTGTCTGTCTCTCCTTGTCTTATTTGTTGATTCTGCCTTTTCCCCATCTCTCTCTATATTTCTTTATCTCCCTTTATCTCTGTCTGTCTCTCTTTGTGTCTCTATCTTTTTTCTCCGTTTCTCTGTCTGTCCCTCTTGATCTTAATGTCTCTGTGACTGTCTCGCTGTGTCTCAATGTCTCTCCATGTCTCTCACTTTTTCTTCCTCACTCTGTCCCTTTGTCTTTTCTTTGTCCCTCTTTCTGTTTGTCTGTCCCTTTGTGTTTTGGTTTGCCTGCATTTCCTCTTTCTCTCTCTCTCTCGCTCTTCCTTCCTTTGTGTCCCTCTCTTTTTCTTCCTGTCTCTTTTTTCTCCCTCTCTCTCTGTCTGTCCCTCTTTTGCACATCATTCCGCCATGAATGTCTCTCCTTCTCAGTGTCTCTGCTTCTCTCTTTTTCTTTCCCTCTCTCTCTACCTGTCTCCCTCCCCCTTTTCTCTCTCCTATCTTAGTTGTGTCTCTCTCTGTCTGTCCCTCCCTTTGTCTTTTTTGTCTGTTTTTTAATAAAGATTGTATCTGCGTCTCCATGTCTCTCTCTTTTTGTCTCCCAAACTCTCTTTATCTGCCTATTTCTCTGTCTTTTTCCCCCGGTCTCTCTTTCTTTGGTCTTTGTCTCCCCATCTCTGTCTGTCTCCTTGTCTCCCTGCTGCATTCTTTCTTTCTGTCAGTCTGTTTCTGTGTTTCGCTCTATCTCTCCTCTCTCTCTCTCTTTGCATTTTTTCTCTCAACCTTTCTGTCTGTCTCTCCAAATTAGGATGAGAGTCATGGTGATGTCTCAGTCGCTCTCTGCAATGCTGCCCAGTTTCTCTTTGCTCCAGGAACATTAAAGCTTTCTGACATCTACGTTCCTCCCTCTCTCTCACACACACACACACACACACACTGCATCAGATATACAGTTGCCCAACAAATGCTCCCATATAATCAACAGCTCCCTTTAATGGCCTTAAACTAATTACGTGACGTGATTTATTGCTCCTGGAACACAACGCTCTGTTTCAGAGCCAGCTGCTGCGACCGGCCCGGGGCTTTTCCTTTTTTTTTTAATTCTTTTTTTTTTTATTTCATGTTCAGTTTGCAATTCCAATCGGCTCAGAGCGTCCTCCATAAAGTGCCCTGGAAAACTAGAGCTCATCATCTGTACAGAGAATTTCCCATTGCATCAGAGGAAGAGATGCCAAATCTGAGCAGAGCTTCTAGCTGGGCTTCTCCTACAAACTGCTCCATGTACAAAGCTCCTCTTACATAACCACACACACACACACACACACACACACACACGCACTTAACCAAGTCTTATTAATCATGCCATAAGTAGGTTTTATTTGCTAGACACTGGATTTCCACAGTATGCAACACTGCTAAGAAATATATAACTCTTTTTGTCATTTATTATATTACATTTAATTCCATTTTTATCGGTTACAGATTAGTTACATTGTACATTATTCTATTCTAATTTTTTTCATAATTCTAAATTATAAATGTACTATTTTTATGATTTATTGTACAGTTCTCATAATTATTAATGTATCAGACTTCTGCTGTCACACCCACACCACATTTTTAAACTTCTCTTTATATCTTTATACCTTTCATTTGTAAAAATGTACATTCTGCGGGGAGCGGGTTGGGTAGGGGTGGGGCTGAATTGACGATAAGATGACTGACAGGAGGCAAAGACAACCAGGCATTCTGGGCCAATTTATAAATAGGGTTTCTCAGTGGCTTAAAACCCTTTTACTAGCAGAACAAATCAATACACTGTGTTTAATCATGTTCTACATATTCTCCAAAATATAGTTACGAGAAAAAAACACCTATTGCAACTTAAATTCAACCTTCACTTAAAGTGGACCCGTCATAATTATCCACCGATGGGTTTCTACAGTGTGTGTACGAAAAAAAGTCAGGGGGAAAAAACACCTGCTCCTTTTTCTATTTTTGTATTGACCAGGGCTTAAACAAGCCAATAAAATGTTTATCCCTAATGTGACATCGTTTAAGAAGTTCCCCTCCCACGGTTTGTTGCTTAACTTTGCAGTTCTCTGGAGGGTGTGGCTCAGCAGTAGCTCATTTCCATAGGCACTGAAATGACACATGTGGAGAGCGAAAAAAAGTCGGGTAATACTGGACGGGGTGCCAATGACCACCGCCATCACAGGGCACAAGAACACACCCAACCACATAGTACAAGCAACCTGGAAACACCACACATCTTTGGACTGTGAGAGGAGATCCACCAGGCACTGGGAGAGGCAAGACTCAAACTCTCAACCCTGAAGGTGCCAGAGCTAAGCGACAAGCCACCTCGCCACCACATCTAAATCAAGGGTGCTTAAAACCCTAAAATAAATTCCAAACATTCCGTCACAGCATAATTATGAAAATGTTTTATGCTAACAGTGAGGCAGTGGTGGGTCAAACGGTTAAGGCTGTGGGCTACTGATCAGAAGGTTGGTGGTTCAAGCCCCAGAACCACCAAGCTGCCGCTACTGAGGCCTTCAGCGAGGCCCTTAACCCCATCTGCTCCAGGGGACGCTGTATCCTGGCTTACACTTTTGCTTGGAGCACATTGGACAGGGTTACTTTAAAGTTTGCTTTATTTAATTCCTGCTGTTGCTACACTTTTCCCCATAGTCGACAGTTTGGTTAGAGCTCAGCAGTTGCACTTGTTTCTTTGACCCAGTCCTGTCCTAATGTCCTGTCTACTCAGCGTTAACGGTCCTGTACATTCGTTGTACACCTTGTACTTCTTATCTTATACTGTTGTTCATGTAGTCTATGGAAATGCCATGTCTCATGACATGGACCTGATGAAAAGACATTTCATTCCAAAGTACATGAGTTAACTCTATATAGCCCAGAGGTTCTCTGAGGAATAGGCATAAGAATTGTCTTTCTTTTTTTATTCGATTCAATTAAAATTACAACCTGTTACTTCCCAGAAATTTATATTTACTTATAAATAAATGCATATAGATTATAGATTTAAAAAAAAAAACTCTATAGACTTTATAAATAGACAAAATGCTCTCGTAAATATATTTATACAATTTATATATAAAAATAACTTTTGATATTCCGTATAAAATAAAAACCAACTTGAACAATCTTTATTTCAAGCTAAAACTTACAGAATATAGAGGTCACACATGGACAGGGTGCCAATTCCTCACAGGAGAAGTTCATTTAGAGTCTCAGAAATCACCAATCAACACACAGCACTTCAGATTAGATTATAAGTAGCAGAGACATCTCAATATCAACCGCTTAAAGCAGATCAGTGCATATTTTGGACGCCTTTAGCATTGTTTTGTTTTTGTTTTTTTACAAGAAATGTAGTAAGAAATAAAAATCTCAATTGGGAAAGACCATAGAATTAGAGTGTGCTTCCAAACTTCTGACTCGTTGTGTGCACCTACACTTACTGTATGTTCTCTCATATTTCAGGATGTAAGTATTATGTAAATATCTTCATTACGTATGAACCAGACACACTTTTACATTTTATTTTCAGTTGAAGAACCCTTTACTAAGCTGTAAGCGTACAGTAGAACAGATAGGAAGATAGTATGAGGTGACAAGAAGGAAACGAAAGTGTACTTTTCTTCATCCCACGTTGACATCTTCAAGCTGTAATGGTATCTTATAACTATAAATCTTAACGGTTGACGCAAAAAACTAGATTTCTGGAGACACAATGCATTCCAGGCAAACACATTTACAAGTAACAAATGTTACTTTCCTTTCCTTTATCTGAGAGTGCATTTTCACTTTACCACTTCTCTCACATTCATGCTTTACTGCTCTGCTCTTCTTCTTCGTCTTCTTCACCTTGCACACTATTAATACACTAAATTCCCTTTGAAACAAAGTATCCATGGAAAGCTCGTGCAGTTCAGAACCTGGACCAGCACTGGACTTTAATAAAAGAACATCCTTATTAAACCATGATGCAATTATGCACATGTCATTTACTTCCATGCAGCACTGAGTACTGCACATTTAATATGCATGTGTGCACATGGATATGCATGGGGTGTTTGACAGGCAATAATAAAAAATGTAAAAAAAAAAAAAAAAAATGCAACACCAAGGTGTGATCTTCTGTAAGCTATTCCAAGAAAGCACTGCAGCTGGGACGCACAGACACACTCAATCACTAACTGCACTGAAATCATAAGAGGTGAGCCATAAAAATATAAACCCACTGTGAGTTTCTTACCTTGGGGTTAAAATTCCAGAGAGGGAAATATCTCGCTGCAGAGAGAGAGAGAGAGAGAGAGAGAGAGAGAGAGACTCCTTCCACACTACAGTCTGATCTCTTCTGCACTGTGCGGAGTGAGAGACTCCAGCGCGTGCAGGTTGCGCTTATGCAGAGTCAACAGGGACATAATTCTTCTCTCTCTCTCTCTCTCTCTCTCTCTGTCTGTCTGTCTATCTGTCTCTCTCTTTTTGTCTTTCTCTCTGTCGGTCTTTGTCTGTCATGTCTATCTCTGCCTGTCTTACTCTCTGTCTCTTTTTTCCCTGTCTCTATGTCTCTCTCTGTGTTTGTCTCTGTCTTTCTCTATCTGTCTTTCTTTCTGTTTCTCTCTCTCTCTCTCTCACTGTCCTTCTCTTAATGTCTTTCTCTCTATGTCTCTAACGATGGCGTAGTGGTTAGCACTGTCACCGCCTGCACCTCCAGGGTCCAGGTTCGATTCCTGCCTCAGGGTCAGTGTGCATGGAGTTTGTATGTTCTCCCCGTGCCTGGTGGGTTTCCTCCGGGTACTCCGGTTTCCTTCCACAGTTCAAAGACATGCAGATTAGGTTAACAGGAGTTTCCAGTGTGTGAATGCGGAATGGAGGCGGCACTGTGGTGTAGTGCTTAGCACTGTCGCCTTGCACCTCCAGGGTCTGGGTTCGATTCCCGGCCAAGCTCGATTCCTGTCTCTGTGTGCATGGAGTTTGCATGTTCTCCCCGTGTTTGCTGGGTTTCCTCCGGGTACTCCGGTTTCCTCCCACAGTCCAAAGATATGCAGGTTAGGCTAATTGGCGTTCCCAAATTAACCGTAGTGTGTGAAGGAGTGTGTGTATGTGTGTGTGTGCCCTGTGATGGATTGGCACCCTGTCCAGGGTGTACCCCGCCTCGTGCCCTAAGTCTCCTGGGATCGGCTCCAGGTCCCCGCGACCCTGAATACAGGATTAAGCGGTATAGAAGATGAGTGAGTGAGAGTGAGTGAATGCAGAATGGATTAGGAAAAAATCCTAACATGGTTGTAAAAATGGGAATAAATTCAATGGTCACCACTGGCCTCCACAGTCTACAAGCTTCTGGATGGATGGATGGAACATTTTATATATTATACACATCTCTCTCTCTCTCTCTCTCAGTCCTGACACATTACATACCCCGCCCACTTCATGCACTTGTCTTTATCTCACAAAATGACAGCACATTTTAGGAATACCGCCTACACCATATGCATTTCCCCATGTACATTGTGTGTGTGTGTGTGTGTGTGTGCGCGCGCGTGTGTGTGTTTGTTCATGTGTTCCCCATCTAGGGGGATAAGCCCCAGGCCTGTACAGGATATAGAGGTATCCTGTAGAAGGTATATCCTTCCAAGGGTTAAAAAAAAAAAATGCAAAATGATTATCCAGTTGGTCCAGCATAGTGAAGCAGCGCACTGAAGGTGCTTCCCGTGACGTCACTGTTTATTCCCGCCTCGCGCTACCTCCGGGTTTCCCTGTAACACACGCGCGCGCACTCACATACACACACACACACACACACACAGTGCCTTTTAACTTTTATTTTTACTTTAACTTTTATTATAAAGCCAATATGTGCATTAGCTAGAGCCAGTGTTATTAATAGCGGTCCTAATGTCATTATAATAAGAGTTAAACATCCCTTCTCTCATAAAATAATCTGTGCACATGTAAAAGCCCGATAAGTGTTTGGATAGCGCCATCTAGTGGACAAACAACAACAGTATCTGAATGTGACCAGAAATTAAAGAAATGTCTCTTCATAACACAGACATTATCATTATTATTCAAGTAATGATAATAATTATTAAAATTTTCCTGATAAAAATAGATACAAATGTACCCAATTAATTGATGGGCATGAGGCGGGACCGTCCAGGGTGTGCATGTCTCCTGGCATAGGCTCCAGGCCCGCCGCGACCCTGTATACAGGATAAAGCAGTATGGACAATGTTGTGCTGGGATATAATTTCATATCATGCTAATTTACAGTTATGTCGATGGTTGTTTATGAGTGAGTGGAGTGAATTCGAGCTGGTGTGGACATCTTTTTATATTTATTGTCAGAGGTGAAAGGTAACTTAATATATTTTCTTTGTTACTGTACCTAAGTACAGTTTTTTCATGTATGTGTACTTTACTTGAGTAGGTTTATTAGTAGATACTTTTTACTTTTACTCCACCACTACCTACAGTACAACAAATTTCTGTACCATCTACGTCAGTGCATTTCTGCATGCTGTTGGATTACATAGATACAGTGGTGTATATTTTAAGCGGTAAAATCGGTATTTTAAGTGATATCGCTACCTGCTGACTATTATGTGGAATTGTGTCATTTGCCTTCCCTCCGTGAAATGCTTAATCATGTAGCAGGTGTGTAAAGTCAGGAGTGGAGATGGTTTCTAACGGTTGACAGTCTGGAAGAACACAGAGAGAGAGAGATAAAGAGAGACAGACAGAAACTACTATGACTAAGGCCTTGTTCACACGGGCGTTAAAATCGAGCGTTTTTCTGGCGTTCGTAGCGTCCGGTGAGCGCGGATAACGCGCCGAGTGTTTTCTACACATAGGAGTCAATGAGAGTGTTCACACGGGCTTTGGTGACGTGCGTTTGTCCGGCTGC
>JAOVVA010000051.1:2955584-2968045 GCA_028565275.1 Leiocassis micropogon
CTGGGACTTAGAGGTACAAAGGCCACACCTCCTTCGCTGGGACTAAGAAGTACAAAGGTCACACCTCCTTCGCTGGGACTAAGAAGTACAAAGGTCACACCTCCTTCGCTGGGACTTAGAGGTACAAAGGCCACACCTCCTTCGCTGGGACTAAGAAGTACAAAGGCCACACCTCCTTCGCTGGGACTAAGAAGTACAAAGGCCACACCTCCTTCACTGGGACTGATGGGTACAAAGGCCACACCTCCTTCACTCGGACTAACACGTACATAGGCCACACTTTTATTACTGGTACTGCAATTCACAATGACCACACCTCCTCTATTTGCACTGATGGCCACACCTTTTTCATTGGGACTGACAGGTACAAAGCCCACGCCTCCTTCAATGGGATTGACATATACGAAGGCTACACCACCCTCACTGGAACTGATATGTACATAGGCCACACCTTCATTACTGGTAATGCCATTCACAATGGCCACACCTCTTTGACACTGACAAGCAGATTGGCATTAACAGAGCATTAAGATCACACCTTCTTTATTGGGACTGAGAGGTAGATGCTTCCTCCACTAGGCATAATAGATAGATAAATATATAGATAGATAGATAGATAGATAGATAGATAGATAGATAGATAGATAGATAGATTAAGTGAGATATAATGCTGCTGCTGAGAGAAACAAAAAGAGTCTTAAGCACAAACCATCATACAGTAAGTGTGTAAAAAAAGCAAAAAATAAAATACAGACAGACCATGACAAAAGAACATAAAATAACACATGAATAAATCCACAAGATTTCACAAGATTTGCGGTGAAGGCTGTGAGCCACCACTGACCACGCATGCCCGATTACAGCTCATGTGGAAATGTCAGCTCAGATGATGTGACTGCCCAAGTAATGTTATGAACAGAGACGTTTCTCTCAGGAATTCATGCTGAATTATAGATCTGACACTTTTCCTCATTAAATTACACAATCAATATGGATCATTTTCTTTTACTGCAAAACACGAATACACTGAACGGCATGTCATTCTAGTTGAATGCTTTCCCGGAACAAAAGGAGCTGTGCGAAATCAGAGCTTTGGCATTTAACCGTAACAGGGACTCATGTAGGATAGTGGAGATTTTTTTAGTGGAATAAAATAACTTACAAAACCAATATTGTTTTTGACATCCCAGATTTATAAGATTGAGGTAGGAAAGTTTAGTGTGGCTTGATATTCAATGGGTTGTGTTTTATCCCTGAAGAAAAGAGGCTGGGGTTGTGATGGGGACGATATTAATAAAGCTAATAATTATTTTATGCGTCTTAATTAATTCATTTTGTTGCTTTAAAGATTAATTCAGACTATGCAAGTACACAATAAATAAGAAGAATATTTAATAAATGACGAGTGATACCATATATTCTTGGTCTTGCACATCTATCTATAAAAAATACATTTTTAAAATGTTTTGTGCAGCCTGTACTTTCAGTATGCTAATTAGGCCCAACCTTTCTTCCTTTCATGGCACTGAAATCACATGACCTGAAAACCTCATTATAATTTTCTTCAAAACAATCATTATGGCAGACACAAAGCCAACTCACGAAAAAACAAAGATGCAAGCTTTTTACGGAATCTGTCAAGAAATATCTTCACTTGTGTGAGTTTTCAACATCTTGTTTGTTTCGTCACCTTGTCACGTGACCGTTGCATTTGCATATTCATTCACTTTCATTAGCGTCTGCCAAAGATGGGCGTGTACACAGGATCAGCTGTGTCTGTGCTCAATTATTTCAATGTTTATGCAACATCTTGTATTTTCTATAGTGACTTTACACTGGTGGCCGAGAAGTGCAAAACAAAATAACAAAAGCAAAAACAAAATTACAAAACTGAAAACAACATAACAAATCAGAAAACATTTCAGAGTACCTCTTGTATGTCTTGAGTGACAGATGTCTCTTCCAATTACCAATAAGAATTTAATTTGCAAACTAATCCTGCTGTTATTTGGTTTTGTTATTTTGTTTTGCACATCTCGGCCACCATAATTTATTTTTTCTCTTCATTTTAGGATACATTCTTGCACCTGTAATATAAATTTTGAGAACCATGTATGGTCTGTGTCAATCTTTAAATGCAACCAATAAACAGGTTAACTGACCTTGTGAGCTCCCCTATTCAATTTATTCATGTAATATTTATTTGTTCATTAACCTGCTCAATAATAAATTACTTTAAAGTCACATATTATACAAATCACACGTTAAAATGTAAAGTAGTTTATACAGAAAAGGCAAACCTCTAATAATCACACATAACAAATAAAAATGGTAATAAAACAAAACTGTCGAATTCGATCAGAATACACAAAGCCAGGATTTATTGCAAATTACTGTAGTCATACCTCATGACAGGTCTGTTTAAAAAAAAAAAAAACTGATCTCTAGCCCAAGGATCATAATGTGATGGATGCCTAATAAACTGGCTAAACGGCAGATGAACCCGAGTTTATGTTGCTTAGGCTTCAACACGGCCACAGAAGCAGAAAGATACGGCTAATTAGGATAATAACCTTTTACTCGTAATTCTTCATCATACATGTTTTGACTGGAATAAAGAACACGCCCTTGATCATGGTGATGCGATGAGAGACTTTGTTGACAATTGTAAGTACTATTACCTTTCCTCCAACGCCATTCAGCGCTGAGATTGTTAGAACACATACGGTAGCTGGGTGACTCACAGACATGGCTAAGCCTGGATTTACGATCAGTATGAAGCTGAAATCCGATCTTAATGATGTCCGTGCCAAGCCCAAGAGCAAACAAAGAAAAAGTGGCAGTGCCTGCCTCAACTCGACTCAGTTCCTTAAGTCCTGGATCGAAATGAAGTAGCTGGTCTTCAAAACATTGCATGATGGGTCTTGCTAAGCTCAGAAATTCAACCATGTGCAACAAAGCAACACACACACACCAACCTTTCCTGCACTCATCTCAACTTTCCCAAGCCTGTTTGGACAGGAATCCAAAATGACATCATAGCTAACAACAGACAAGAACTAACGGGGTAATTAGCTCTCTACTAGCGAGATCGTGCTAGGTTGTAGAGCAGCACAATAAATCCTATTTTAATCACAATCACAATTTTAGGCTTTCACAATTAAATCTGATTAGCTACATCCTTGGGACAAATCATTATCAAGTATTTGTTATTATTCTTATACATGCCGGTTATTAAAATTAAAGATTATTTTAAACCTGAGTCAGATTGTTAGATTGCTTTTGTGCTGCAGACTTACTTCTGCATGCAGAACATTTAGTTTAGTGCTGATGAACTTGGTGGATTATCATCACCGGCTCGTGTTTAACAGCACGACTGTGACGCCTATGCTGATACGTAAAAGGCTTTATGTAGTAACACAGCGGGTCCCCAATAGAGGAAGCACTAATATAAGCTGTGTGTTGGCATCAGAGTATATATTTTATATTTGACAGGTTAAGCAAGTAAGGTTTAAGTCTGACAAACTCTGTCTGTTATTTGAGTGTTTACTTGAGTTTACAGTTTTTAATTTCACAGCTAACTCAAATCAAGCTAATATCCCTAGCACAATTAAACACAGTGTTAGAGCATGTGCCTATGTTCTTATGGTGCTATAACCTCCAGGTCATCTTTTGTTAATACACATTCTCTTATGTTGTTCGAGGGAAATTTCAAGACAAAATATCTCCTGAATAATATCCAGTTTACTTAATTGGAACACGCCTTTAAAACTTTTATTTTATATGGTTTTTGACATCTCTGAAAAATGTTTCATCAAACAAATAGGGAGCTTCAGGTCTCTGTAGAGACCAGGGGGACATAGGACCTTAGTAACCTTGGATCCTGGGAACATAAGACCCTAGAATGTGGGAACATAGGGCTCTGGGAGAACAGGAACCTTTATTATGCAACCATTATGTAACATATACATTACAGTCTACCTGAGCCTCCAAGAACGAACTGGACACCATTTCAACTTAAACACATCTCCTGTTATATTGAACTTCCAGTCTCACACAGTATGAATGCAGATCAATTCCTGCTCTCTGTTTCACCCAAATGAGGATGGGTTCCCTGTTGAGTCTGGTTCCTCTCAAGGTTTCTTCCTATTAGCATCTCAGGGAGTTGTCCCTTGCTATTGTCACCGTCGTCCTCAGCTTGCTCATCAGGGACAGTCTTATCAATTTAATTCATACACGTTCACATTTCATACAAACTTAAATAATTCTTTTAAGTGTGTAAAGCTGTTTTGTGACAATGTCAATTGTTAAAAGCGCTATACAAATAAAATTGAATTGAATTGAATATAAATCTGGGGATCAGAGGATACTGTAGAGTCCAGGAAAAAGGGACCTTGGAACGTAGGTATGAACCTATGGAAATGTACCACTGGCATGCTGGGATATTACTAACATACTGTAGCATGACACTAAAAGTTATATTGTAAGTGAATTGAATATTGTAAATATATATGAATTTAATTGAATTTAACATTATATTGTGTATAAGTTTTGTTGAAAAAAAACCCGTCAGGTTGGACTTGAGAAATGCGTACGCATGTATCTTAATTAGCTCAGATCTGTCAAGCGGTATCAGATTTAACTAAAAACAAAAAAAAAGTCGAACAATGTGGTGACTAAAAATGTTCAAAATTTAATTTACTATTTTTTCATTTACATTTATGGTTCTGGCATTAGGCAGACGCTGTTATTCAAAGCGACATACAGTAGAGAAATGCAGAATTTCTGGGAAAACTTCCCTTGGATACTTCAGACTTAAACCTAACAATGATAATTAGGTAAAACGTCCTTTCAGCAAACAACTCTGCTTGTCTTTATACTGTGTCCTACAGCTGTACACATATAATGACACACTGTCTGGTGCTACCCAGAAGGGAATGGGTTTCCTTTTGAGCTAGGTTCCTCTTGAGGTTTCTTTCTCACGTAGTTTCAGGGAGTTTTGGCTTGCTCGTTTGGAATTAGAATCCTTATCCAGATTTCTGCAAAGCTTCTTTGAATTGAATCGGACCGGCAGGGGCGACAGCTAAAACCAGGAAGCCAGAGACAAAATAAAAGAGCCCACAGTGACACTATAAAGACCTCAGCATGTTTCATGTGAAGGTGACTATGGGCTAGGTTTTCTGAACACTGCGATGTAATTGCAGAGGAAACTGGTATAGTGCAGACGCTTCAGTCGCCACGTCATGCACAAAGCAGTCGGGCGAATTCCCGGGACGAACACGCTACGATAAAGCCTGTGATTAGAGCGTCTGTACAAGATGGACAGTACAAAACCAAAGAGAGTGCGCAGGCTTGTAATTTTACTCGGGTAATTTTATCTTAAAGTCTTGAAGACACTGTGTCCATCCGGATTACACAAGTATAATATGTCATTAAGAAGGGTTGTTTTTTTTTTAGCTGACATTTATTTGCTCTCTAATTTGGTAGAAAATACTTATGCTTGTTGTGGGATTTGCACCGTTACCAGATGTGAAGTATTTTAGACTTTATATGTGTGTATTTGCAGGTATTTGGTTGTTAAGCCTTTGTTTGTCACATATACATTACAACAGAGTGAAATTCTTTCTTCGCATATCCCAGCATAACTGGGTTCAGAGTGCAGGGTCAGCCATGATACGGCGCCCCAGGAGCAGATAGGATTCATGCCGGTGTCCGGGGGCGTGGCCTTGTATGTAGATTACCCTTTGACTGTTTTCCATGTGAATGGCGTGTGGACGTGTCCTGCCTCGGGTCATTAGCAGATAATGAAGTGCGACAGAAATTCTGTGCCTCTCCTTGGTTTCACATGGATTACATAAAATGAAAACATGTGTTTTTCATTTAAATTCCTTTATCTAAAAGTAGACCCTTTAAGCTTTCTATAGATATATTTCTCATGTCTATGCAGTATTCGCGGAGTTTCACTTCATTTTAGTGACGTGTTTCGAAAAAGATTTTCGCGGAGACTGAGACAGCTGAAAGCGCACCCTGTTTATTTTCTTTATTTTACAAAAGCACAATGTTTTGTGGATATTGTGAGTATACATAAATAAAAGAAGACCCTTTACAGATTCAAATGATGTACTACACTTATGTGTATGATCAAACATGACGGAGCATTTTAAGTTTTTTTCACGGTTACCAGAAAAAAATGCCAGTTTTGCCACCGGCGGCAAGTCAGACTCCTAAGGGTTAAGGGCCTCGCTCAAGGGCCCAACAGTGGCAACTTGGTGGAGCTGGTGATCGAACTGCCAATCTTTCGATCAGTAACTCAGTACCTTAGCCCTCTGAGCCACCACTGCCCCATAGCATAATTACATAACATAATAACATAATGTTAACATAGGTCTAATTCTTTTTTCGTCTAGCTTGATAACACTGTCTAGTTCTCACTCACTCATCACCTATATTCATATCATATACTCATATCATCATCTTATTCTGTATATACGGTCATGGAGAGACTGGAGCCTATCCCAGGAGACTTGGGGCATGAGACAGGGTACACCCTGGTAAGGGTGCCAATCTTTGCAGGGCACACACACACACACGCAAATACACTACGGGCAATTTAGAAACGCCAATCAGCCTAATATGCATGTCTTTGGATTGTGGGAGGAAACCAGAGCACCTGGAGGAAACCCACCAAGCACTGGGAAGACATACAAACTCCATGCAACATCCAGGGAATCAAACCCCATGGCAAAAGTGCTAACCACTAAGCCACCGTGCCGCTACAATCCAGCTCATGTTCAACATATTGGATGCACAAGACATATAACAAAATAAAAACAACGCAACATAAATATATTGGCATCAGAGATCTGCAGAACTGACATTAATGAAGATAGATGCTTGCTTACACAGGACTAGCAAGTGGCCTGAATGGTTTCCTTGTTATGTTCTGTAATACCAAGGAAATATTAGATGCTCAGAGTCATGAAGGCCTGGTCCATGTCCCAAACTGAATATGATACTATAAAATATTATATACTGTTCAGGGATTCTCCTTGGTATACAGTGGAGGCTTTACGATGCAGCAGGTTGGGAGTCAGTTCTCCTAGACTAAATATCGATATGGAAATATGGTATTCACAGCTGTGAGATAAATCAACATGGCTCAATACAGAGCAATCCATGCTGCACAATGTTCTCCAAAAAGTAGTTCACTATAACAATTTTTGTACCAGAAAGCTCAAAATTGTAACATCCAGGAGCTAAGGATATTACTCATAAAACATACACCATGTCATATTACTAATACTGTATATCATTCCAAACATAACACAACAGCGAATCTACTGTATCTCTGGCACACTCAAAGGTTAGTGAACTTCATCACTGAATGAATTTGTTTCTTTAGGACCAAATCTAGCACATCTTCTCTTAGTTACAGGAAGGCATTTACGAGACACAGACGTACACTGAGTAATTCTAGGACCAGTGAGCCGTTGAATTGCCCATTGTCTGGAAAAGTGTCAAAACTCAGGAAAGCCAGTGCGCTATCAGCCCCTACATGCTTCCCTTGAATGATTCACATGCCTGAGCCACAGCTAATGGCAAACCATAACTGTGAGACCAAATCATCCCTCCAGGGGTGAATAGGAACAGGTTAGGAGTGTTGAAAGCCTAATAATGCCGCAATTAATGTTAATTAATCAAAATATTTACTTGAGGGTTTACACAAGGCCTATCGAACCAGCAGGTCAAATTTAGTGCATTTCAGTTTTTAAATGCCTGTGCAAAACTTCAAGATGGCTATATCTCTAAAATTTGAGCAAATTATCCCAAATTTTACTCAAGCCAAGTGTTATAATATAAATCCAATGTATTTCGTATTAAAATCTTCATGCATTTTGAGTATGATTCATGAGCTGCAGGTCTAATTCCTGGTTACTGAATTATAAAGAGGCTTTTGGGGGATTTCTTTTCACTGTGCCAACAGCAAGCTCTTCCAGTCAAACGACAATGAGAAATGTAAAGCCAGCCAACTGCATCTTTTCAAAATTTTCAAAGCTCATAAAGTCTTACAGAACAGCGTAACACACTTAGATGGTGCTATTAACCCCTTCCTCAGTCATGAGCTCACAGACACCTACGATTTGGCTGTCACTACGATTAACAAGGGAAAGTGAGAGTACACCCCCATGTTTATTTGGCTCTCACCCACTAGCTGTTAGCCGTTAACTTTTTGTTGTGATGTATTAATGCCTTTTTCCTGCACGAATGAAATAATCCTTTAGAGACTTGGGGTGCTTTAACATTATGGACAGAGGCTCAGATAGCAGGATGCTTGACCCCTTGTGTTTACTCCATAGCGTGGCCTGGCATTGCCCAGTGTACCATGCTTGAGTCCACCTTTCCTCTAAAAATCACTGTGTTCGTGTGTGCAGCACGTGCCAATACCATCCTATGAACTATGCATCCATACCTAATAAAGAAATAAGGCACACAAGAGGGTTGTTCTTTTTTCCCCAAAAATGTCAATAATATTAGACATGGTGTGAAGGTTGATTTCTTTGCATTCTTCTTCTCTTTATGTTCCATTTGTTTCGTGTTGTGTGGAACAAACCAACTAGGTCCTGCTGTATTGGAAAGTGTAAATTAATATGCAGTGCAATCGGGTCCAAATATGAGGGAGTGGTGTCTCAGTCTCAGGCAGCTAAGGCCCTCGGTTGTTGATTTGAAGATCTGAGGATCAAGGTTCAAGCCCTGCTGCTGGTGTGTTGTCACACATGATACTACCCAGTCACTGCATTTACTGAAAAATTAAAGGGGCAGTTGCGTAAAATTTGTATCAAACTGTGTGCGGATCGGCTGGTCTGCTGTGGAGACCCCAGGAGGTGGGAGCAGTCGTACCTGGGCATGGTACAACACAATTGTGCCGAGTGTGAAAGCAGGTTTAGGGTGTTTTCATATTAAGGACGTGGGCACGGACCCGAATAACTAGACTTCAAAGTCCAGTTCGTTTTAATAGTGTGAACACTCGAGCATGGATCAGTGTACCATGCTCGGGGACATTTGAAAAGGTGGTTTCAAGCTCAGTATTTTGAATCAGGTGCGATTGCGAACATACCTGTACAGTACCAAAACACAGACTTGGTCATTTAGAATGAGACGTCTAGCTCTGAAATCTGTGTATTCGTCTTCCGAACTGCTGATGAAGCAGAAAGGCAGACGGGTTGTCCCTCTGGACATCACCTAAAAATGATCAACAGTAGGCATAGTATGAAGGTTGCCTTTGTTGTACTCTTTTTCTTCTTTGTGTTTATTGATGGATCACAAACCAAATAGGTTCTTCCTGCCACCTACAGTACTGGAGTTTGTAGGCACAAAGCATCAGTACTAATGGCAAAGCCGACCCATTTAGGGGTGGGGCAATCATTTAAAGCAATTGCATCAAAGGTGAAAACAACCGTACTGTCACAGGTTCAAAGCGGTTTCAAAGTTTCACGAGTAACATGCTCTAACGGCGCTCGACATGAAAATGGATCCCCTTCTGACTTAAAGAGGAAATGAGTCTCCTAAGATAACAAGCAAAAATGAAAATTTAATGACCGTGAGGCACGCTGTGCCTAGGCACCAGATTTCATAACATTTTAAGAACATAAATATTTTAAGGCCTATGAGACAGACTTCTGTTAAATATTTGTAATAAATTGGAGCGGCCAAAGAAACAGGTTATAGTCAGTGGCATTTAAAATATGTAGATACTCTGTTGTACCATGCTCATTAGCCTGTGTGTAATTACTTCTAATCATTTGTCATGATAATGACTCAAAGCCAGGCTTTTTAGTTATTTATTCCCTTGTCTCTCTTTCCTTCACAAAAGCCAGTTTGAACAGGCCATGTACTGATAATTTGTTTGTCAGAGGTTTTATTGTTACACATGCCAGCAAATACTGAGTAACTAATTAAATCAAATTACGAATAGGCTTGACTGCATCTTTATTGCGCTCTGCTTTATTACAGCCAACGATGTTGTATCTCAGACCAATAGTGAAGCTTATCCATTTGAAATAGAACATTTATAAAATTCTATTTGATTATATTTTAGCCAACATTTTGTTCTCACCGGGCTGCACTTTAACCAAGAAGTCAAGTCACAAAACAGATGTGTCTCTAAGACTCAAATAAACCAAGTGATTTCTGTGGTTATATAATCATACTTACACCCATTTTATGGTCACTGCATGTCATCATCGGAAAGTAAGACTAAAAGTTTTGGAGCATGATGTAACAGTCAGTCTGTGGGTTGGTCCAAATACCCAACAACTTAAAAGACTAATTAGAACTATATATTTTTTATTTAACTAAAAAAATATTTTTTATTTAACTTTTTTTTTTTTTTTCACAAAGCAGTCAGATAAATAATCAATGAGGTTAACATCAGAAAAAACTCCTCCGAAGGTCACAGAGGCAATGCTATAGATGGAAAGGTCCTTTTCTGTGCTTCTTGAATATTTCTTGGAAAGTGGAATTAGGGTCTTACTTTGGCTGTTTCTATGTTCAGTGTTTATAAAGAAACTCAGAGCCAAAGATATATGTAGCTATACTAAGTAAATAAATAATTTTTCATGTATCGCCACATATAAAAAATGTGTTTTTCTTACCGCCATAGTTTACGTTCAACCATAAAACATTTGGTAATCTATACATTTAATAGAACTGTAAAGTTGCCGTACATTGAAGATATTTGCACAAAAATAATTTGGGGGGGGACATAAGATGAGTAATAAAATTCAATTCAATTTTATTTATATAGTGCTTTTAACAATGGTCATTGTCTCCAAGCAGCTTCACGAAAATGAAAAAAATAATTTGAAAAGAAAATTTATGGAAGTGTGTATGTGTGAGAAAAATGTGTCTAGATAATAATGAGATTGTCCCTGATAAGCAAGCCAAGGGTGAAGGCAACAGTGGGAAGGAAAAACTGTCTGAGATGGCAATAGGAAGAAACCTTGTGAGGAACCAGACTCAACAGGGAACCCATCCTCATTTGGGTGATAACGGATAGAAATTATATAACATCATGTGTGTTATGCAGCTGAAATGAATAGAACACAAGATCAAGATGGTTTTTGAAATATTTGTCTGCCTGTTTGTCTGTTTGTTTGAGCATGCATCACGTAAAAACTACTGAACGAATTTTAATGGGGTTTTCACAGATGTATTTGGCTGAGCTTGAGGTAACATACAGTATACTGGAGGCTTTGTTTCATCGTAATTGGCCCACTGGAAGAGATGATATGCTAATTTGAAATTTAAATGGAAAACGCCCTTATATCATGAAAAAAAAAATCAACCTTGAAAAAATAATTTATTCATTCCAAAATTCAAAGGATGGTGCTGTACATTTTTTCAAACTTGCTCATGAGTGTGCAATTAAATTCAATTAAATTCCATGTGAATGAAGTCGCGGGCACAGCTGGTGATGAACTAGTGATAAACTGGGCACACACACACACACACACACACACACACACACACACACATACACATATATATATATACATATATACAGTATATATACATATATATATAAACTGGGCGAAATAGTTGAAATTGTACTCTACCCAGGTGCACAATTTTTACTTTAACATAGCTTTCTGTGAACACACTGAACTTGTAAAACAAATTGTATCCTCAACCATACAATAGGGTTTAACAATTCACCTTAATATGCTGAACCGAATATGACACCAACAAAATAGCTTTATAGCATAACGGCCCTGTATATAAGAGTATATAAAAGTAAAGTGTCTTATACCTATAAAGTGCATTATCTTAGCCACAACACACCTTACAATAAACATTAAAAGTTTGTAATAGCATTGAGTACCATATACAGCAGATACGATACACCTTTTTTTTCAAGTTAGAGAGATTTTTATAATATTTAAGGCATGTTTTGGGTACTGTAAAGATTGTTTGGATATCATACGGTACTTTATCAAGATCTTTACAATACTTAAAGCATTTTATGGGTATCGTAACGACCTCTGCTACTAAATGAGTTAACTGTAGTAGTATATTTAGTATATTTACAGTATTTACAGTATCCATAGCATGCCCTATAATAACCATACAAAAACTTTTAGAATAACCTGAAAACCTATTTAAAACACCTGAATAGCTACAAAAAAACATATAATAACAAAACACAATGTATAGTAGGTGTAAAGTTATAATAAAAATTAATAAAACAAATTTAGTGCTTAAAAACCAATGAGATTAAAAGTATTTGCACTCATATAGAAACAGATTTTTATCAGAGCATGATATCTCAGCAAAAGCAGAAGATTTGACATAAAGTTATGCCATGCTATCAAAACAAACAAAACATACTACCACCATATTTTACTGTTGGTATGATGTTCTTTTTCTGAAATGCTGTGTTACTTTTACGCCAGATGTAACGG
>JAOVVA010000051.1:2978141-2998671 GCA_028565275.1 Leiocassis micropogon
GAGCTCACAGACGCCCCTGATTGGCTGTAGAGCCGTGATTAATGTGGGAGCGCAAGTACCTCTCATCCCTCCCCCCCCCGAGAGAGCTCGGCCAATCAGCTCTCTCTGTGCCTCCGGCTGTGAGAGGAAAACAGCATCACCCGGGGTTTGAACCAGCGATCTCCGGATTATACTACTCGTATATTAAGACCTCACTCGTTTATGAAGTTAAAATGTATTAGAAAATTTTCCTCGTTTTGCAAGCTACTCGCAATTCAAGGTTCCACTGTAGTAACTTAGCGAGCACGCTACCTACAGACTTCTGTTTAATCAACAGCCACAGTTTTAACCATCATTTCCCAAGTAAACTGAGCCTGTGGAGTGGTCTGAATCCTCTGAATCCTGAATCCTCTTCTGAATTCTCACATTATTCTCTGTGTTAATTTTCTATAACATAATCTTTGACAGTAGCGCAGTTGCAAATCACAGGTTTACATTAAAGCACTTGATTTAATTCCTTATCATTGCTATGGTAACAACTAATCCAAATATATGGCAGATGCTCAACATGATCTAATAATGGATTCAATAAGACGCGTGATTTAACAGGCAAAACTGTCATTGTGCATGTGATGTCCAGTAAGGAATAACACATGGCGCTGGAAGCGGGCATGCTATTACAAAAAAATAATCCACAGTTCCTATAAAGTCTTGCAAGTCTTTTGATTGTGCAGAATAACAAAACACTAACATATTTATCCCAGCGTTTTACTAGTGCTTAGATACCATCAAGGTAGAAAGTTTTCTCAGTACTCCGGACCCATGATCGGACTGCCTGCATTACGTCTGAAACCCTGGCCCTCCAGGAACTCCTTTAATAGCCCAAACATGTAGAAATAGCTTGAAGCGAGGTCAGGACTGTACGCTGGATGTGGCATTGACTCATCCAAGTTCAAGTACGAGTTTCTGTAACATGCAAGTGGTGTTGGTGAATGATTGTGCATACAATTCCCACAGACATATGAGTCTTTTCAGTAAGTTGGCGACAAGTTATCCATTGGATATTTATTTAAGGATCAGGCGTTCGACTCGTTGAATGTTCATGATGTTCACGACTGCAGTGGGCTCCGAGCCACCTCGGCCGGGATCGTCATTCACGGACTTATGGGCTTTTTAAAATGTGTGCACCATTGAAATGTTTTCCTGCGGCTACGAAGCTCATCACCGTACTGTGCTTGAAGCCTTCTGTAAATGTCAGTCGGCTTTATGTCTTCATTCATGAGAAAGTCCCATGTAAGTTGACCGAATCCCATACATTAAGAGTTGGAATGTGTGATGAAGTAAAGGACCGAAGAAATAAGGAAGATGAATAGACTGAAAAATGGTAAGAAGGACAGAAAGATATACAGTGGAGTGAAGGTTAAAATAAAGCATGGAGAAAGGACAAGGTGTTAAGGAGATAAAAATGAGAGATGCAGTGAGGTAATAAATGACTGGAGGAATGAAGGATGAAAGAATGAGTGACAAAACAAATGAGAGAAAGAATGATTAAAAAGAGGATGGAAGGAAAAAGAAAAAATGCAGGTTGAAATGAATGATTAAAGAAACAGAAAGAGGATGAAGGATGGATGTAATGCTTAAAAAAGATTTAAGGAAATACAGAAACATGAGGATGGAAGGAATAGTGAAATAAAGGATAGAAGAAGAGAGAGGTGGTCCAAATGAGAGACACACGAACTGATGAAGTAAAAGATGGAAGGAAAAATAAAGAAAAGGAACCAAAGGAACTATAAAATAATGGATGGAAAAATTTTAATGAAATAAAGGACAGAAGCAAAGAAAAGAGAATGATGAATTAATGGATGGAAGGTAGGATTGAATTAGAGATAGAATGAATTGTGAAATGTAAGGAAGTAAAGTTAAACAATGAAGAAGAGAAGGAATGATCAATTAAATGGTGTAAGGAAAGACAGAATGAGGTGCAGAGGGAGTAATGAAATTAAGGACAAAAAACGGAGGTGAAAGAAACGATGAAATATTAAGCCTTGTAGGAAAGAAAGAATGGGAGATGGGAGGAATGCCAGAAAGATAATAGGGTGGAGCAAATGATAAAGGATGGAAGGAAGGACAGAAAGAACTTGGGGTGGAACGAATTATGATTATAAAGTGTGGAAGAAGGATGGAAGAAAGGAGGAATATAAAGAATGAGGGATGAAGTGAATAAACAGTGAATGAGAGACAGAATGAATGATGAAATAAAGGATGGAATGAAAGACAGAAAAAAATGGAAGGAGGGAATGATCAAAAAAAGGACAGGATGGAAGGAAGGAGAAAGAAGAGGATGGACGTAAAAGATGGAAGGAAAGAAAGAGAGAGAGAGAGATCGATGGAATTATAAAATACTAAATAGAAGGAAATAACAAGACAAGAACAAGAGGTGAAAAGAATGCTGTCATAAAGGATAGAAATACATAAATGATAATAGGAAAGACAAAGGTTGAAGAATGAGAGATGGAATAATGGAATAAGCAATAAAGGGGAAGATAAAGGATGGAAGGAATGATAGGAAATAAAGGACGGAAGGAAGGTGATGCGTACCTGCTGCAGGAACTAATTACATTCATTAAATATTGTAATTTTGAGAAAATGCTGTGATACAAAAAAAAATGCTGTTTAAGGAAAATCATCAATGTTTTATCCTTTACTTGATGTCTTTTCATTTTTCCCAGCTTGGCGTATATTCCTGGCTAATTTCCCAAACATCCTTTTAAAGAAACATGATCAGGTTAATGATTTCATATCCAGTGGCAGAAGACTGAATACTTAAAGCCATTCCAAACCACAAAGCCGGGTGCCAATCTAATGCCAGGCAGAAATCCTGGCAGAATCCCTGGTCCTCTTGGGGACTTAGGAAATGAGTTGTAGACCTCATTTAATTAGCACCTTCCATCATTTATTTAAATAGCCTCAGCCTGTGCTTTTTTTACATTCTGTAAAACTCTGTTTTCTTTCTATTCTGTATCAGTGGTGTTAATCACACTATTTTTTCGATCTCGTTAACTTCCATTTATGCCATCTGTTATGTTATTTTACATTTTGTATTGTTTTTTGTTTTTTACATGGTACTGAATTAGGGGTTATATAGTATGTCAGGATGCAACATGATGTTGAAGTTGTGGGGGGGATCAATGTATAAGGGGTGTTCAAGTCAAACTGGGACTTGTAATGAAACCGGTGGACATTTACACAAGGCTTAAAGCAGAGCATGGTGATGAGATTCTTAGCTGCAGTAAAACATTGAAACGCTGCAAACGTTTTAAAGACGGCCGTACGTCTGTGAATGATGATCCCCACTGAGATGGTTCGGAGCACACTGCAGTCGTTCCCATGAACCATCAATGAGTGGAACACCTAAACCTAATTCTTGAAAATCGACGGCTAATTTTTCGCCAGCTTGCATAAGAGATACATCCATCTGTAATGAATTGTACACACATTCATTCACCAACACTACTTGCACATTACAGGAAATCGGCTGAGAGTTATTCCTGCATCCACCGTACAGACAAACTACAAACCATTTCCACATGTTAAAGTAGTTCCTGGGAGGCCAGTGTTTCAGACATGAACCAGTCAGTTCGATCAAGCACTAGTGAGACGCTGGGTGTCTTAGTGTAGCAGGGGATTATATAGAGAAATAAAGGGAGGTTTTAGTGTCTGTTAAGACAAAAAGAATCGAGAGAGGAATTGCTTGATGCGCCTGCCGCACCTCAATACAGTTACCGGCTGGCTCCGACACGCTTGCCAACTGGGAGAGAAACATACACACATTATGGGGTCTCTGAATATTTTGCAGTTTATTCGCAGAAGAAGAGGTTTTTAAGTTCTTAGCCATTTCCTGCATACATACTGTACTGTACATGTCATGTCCATCTTTGGCTTTATCAAGACAGCATAAGCAATTGGATGGGGGGAAACAAAAGAGCGAAATGGCCAGTAGGAAGTATTACCATATAAGGAATGAGGAGGAAGAGGGAGAACAAAGAAATAGGAGTCTAAGAAAGTTCAAACAATCAAAGGAACATTTCAGATCAATTAAAAGTCCGGGTTTGACTTGAACGCCCCTCGTGGTTTCCAAAAGGTTTATAATTCTAAAACTAAAGAAAATACTGTCTCAAGACGGAAATCCTACTCGGAAAGCCACGAACAACTCCTCAATCCAGGGGTCTGTAATCAACATGGGGGAACTCAACATCAGCAGTAAACAAGGCAAAAACAATTTATGACCTCACTAGTGTGTACTAAGTTCTTTTTTATGACCTTTAATCTCATCAGTGTGCATGGGTGAGTTTAAAACTCGGGCAGATGAAAGAAACAAGCTATAGTGCATAATTGATAACCAGATATTCAGGTAAAGGTCAGTAGCAAAGAGCGGCGAACTACTGAGAGACTAGGAGATACATAAACCAATCCCAGGATAATTAAGAGTATTAAGGAGGTAATAAATACAGAATAATGAGAGGTAACACAGAGGGATGCAGAGACAATGTTTTTTCCAGGTTCATTTCGAGTACTTCATGATAGCTAATTGATTTTAAAGTTAAGTGAATTTAATAGCATGGATTAAATATGGTGCTTCAGTTTAGCTTGAAAGCAAAGTGTTTATTTGCTGTTTCGATTGCTCGAATCCCTTTTTCCCTTTCTCATATAATGATTCACTTAAAGCGTCCCTAAAGCGTCGTTAAGCATCCCCAGCCGGAAAAAAAATTGGTTGTCACCATGTTGTGGCAATGTTGATTTGCCAATGTTACAGATGTTGGGACATCGTTGATAGTAGGCTGTTTTTAAAAGTTAGAAAGTTAGAAAGTTTTTTTTATTAAAAAGCAGCCAAAGGGGTGAAAAAACTTTCTGCGAAAGTGGACGTGATGCAGTTTGGACGCTGTGCAAACACCATAATACAGTTTAGTCATTTGAGAGCTAAGATGCACCTCATGGTGACATTTCTGAAATAAAATGAATCAGAGAGGTGACATTACAACACTAAGAGATGCGTGACATGAGATACCACGCTCTGTGTGTCGTACCTGGAATTCTAAACATTGTTATTGGTGTTGGTGACCCAGTGGTAGGTTTCTCGTCTGCCATGCGGTAGGCTTGGGTTCCGTTTCCACCCAGTGCCCAAACCCCAGCCACTGGTTGCAGTGCAGGTTAAAAGACAGGGTTGTGTCAGGAAGGGCATCCGGAGTAAAACCTGTGCCAGGTTGTGTGCGCTGTGGCGACCCCTAATGGGAGCAGCTAAAAGACCAACAACATTTAGCTTTATTTTAACATCATTTTAACATTTATTAATTTTAACTTTCTAAAACAGCACTGTCCTGACATTGTGTTTTGGGTAATAATGTCGCAACTTGATTACAAGTATATGACAGTGGTCTACTGCTTTGAGGTTTCTACACTTATTACCTGTGTGAAATTGCCCCCCCCCCCCAACCCCACTGTTAAAACACTGTTTATGTGCAAAAGTTTTCCAAGGTCACCTCCATTGTCATTATGGTTCCTCTGTGACAGATTTGCCAGCTTACAATCAGGTGTTTATAATTACTTTCTGTTATAAATGTCACGAGAATGCTAACAAACCGACTTGAATACCAAAACATCGTCTAGAAATGTAATTTGTTTTGTCTATAATGATTGTGAACTCCCTGAAACCGTACGCACCGCTTTCTTCACTTCGTGTTAGCTGCTGAGCCACTCTCGATAAGCATTTCTACCGTTTTTGACGGCCATGCTGCACCGTTCCATCAGCTTGCTGCAGCTTATCTCAGTCCAGCAGTCCTGGTGGTGGAAAAAATTCCAACAGGCCACTGTTGCCCGGACGAAAGTTATTCATACGGTTTCTGTAATCAGCAGGAGCCAAGTCAGCTTCCACAAAAGCCTTGAAAAAGCACTCCTATTAAAACACACAAGATTTATTTCGTTGCATTAGAGCAATGCCATTGATTCTCCGTGACATCAGGATTTATAAGAAGCTCTGTGCTGTTGCATTCTGAAGTCATTTTGAATTAATGGACATACGATTTACACACTTTAGATTACCTTTTAAATTTCATGACTTTAGACTTTTATGTCTAAAGAAGATTCCCGGAGAGCCGTTCCTGCATTAAATGATGCAGAATTCAGAATTAGCCAAAATAACTTGGATGGAAACTGGGCAGATCTAATTTCAGAGTATAAAACGCTTTCAAACTTTCTGCCCACTTTTAAAGCCTCCATGAAATGTGCCTTTGCAGAGATTTGATTCTGGAAGTTGATTCATGTCTTTTTGGGAAACGATGTCAATGCCTGACTGATTTAATGTTCAAAATGTGCCTTTCCTTAACATCCACCCTTGTCTCACCTACAGTAAGTGACAAAAAAAGTGAATTTTTTAGCTAGGATTGTATAACACAACTTTTCATAATACGTTATGCGCCAAAATATACAGTACTGAAACTCGAGCATTTTGAATTTGTCAACAGGGCATAGCTCCAGCCACCATGTGTTCCCACTAGTGAAAAGGATGTTGTGTTGGGCAGTTGTTGTTGGAAATGTTGATGGAGGAAAATGTATTCATAGTTGAGTATTATTTCCGCTCATATGGAAGCGGTCGTAAATGGAGACCAAGTTTGAAAAAGGTGGCAGAACGATTCAGAGAGAGATTTAATAAGACGGCACTAAGTAACACAGTTATGCTGTCTATTCTTATGAAATTCTGCCGTCCTGGTAGTTTATTGTGTCAACAGGAGTCTGCAGCAATCTTTGTTCCAGAATATGTTTAAGAATCTGTGTGAACAATATGAACCCTGTCTACAGCGAGCCGGTGCATCCGCATTTCTAACAGTTATATTACACAAACCGTTGTAAATCAACACGCTAATAGTGTGTATGTTGTATGTCTCACAGATGACAACAAAGTAATATTGTTCGTCTTTTTATTTCAATACAGTATATTTTGACGCATACTGTATTTAATGCTTCTTTTCTATGGATCCATGCTTTGTTTTTTTGGAAATATGCATACACATTTATATTTTCAAAAAACAAAAAAAATTGCTGAAGACATTTTCACGCACCTTTTATATAGTGTCTGTAACATTTTTGAATTCAGATCTTATAACCATCATATTTGTCATTCAGATGAAACTTGGCCAATTTAGATTTCACATGAAAAGACATAAATTAAAAAAATATATTATTCTAAAATGAAAAATTGTGAAGATATTGCAACATGAATTTGACATGGTTACGGACACTACAGATTTATTGCTTTTACCAAAAAACTATTTAAGCAACACTTTTTACAGGTCATATGCTTACACCAATGTTAGTATCAATAGTCATAAAGAAATATGAATGATTTTCATTTTAAATGATTATAGTTTGAAGCGAGACAGTATAACGCTGAAAAATGGTCATTTTGGGGCTCATATGAAATCATCTCTCCAAAAGAGCTGCAGTTAGCAACTTGAAATTTTTAGGGAAGCAAGATTGGTCACTTCCATGTTCCATAACCTTCAGAGGTAGCTTCTTTGGCACACACATCCTGTATTATACTGTATGAATCACATAGAAAAATTTATCAGCATCAATACTATGTTTCGTCTGTAAACATATAGAACAAGCAAAGTTGTGCAAACCAGAATCTTCTTACTGTTTGGAGAAGCAACTGAAGAAAAAAACGCTTACAGAAAACTTTGCTGTAATCTCATGAATAGTATGCACGATTTGAAAAATTACATATGGCATTTTTCAGTATAAACACTTTCGTATTCCAGACTTTATTATGTCCCGCAGCACTGCCACCCTGTTTCTTTTTGAAGATGGTGGATTGCTCAGGAAACTGACAAGAAAGGTGAGCCTGCAGTCTTTATCATGAATGTCCAATTCACTTGGCTCAAATCAAAAGATTGCTTCAGCGCTGTGCCACCACTCAAAAATTGCAGGTCATCATATTGAAAGTCTAACTAGCTTAACAGCATACAGGACCGCAGGCAGTGAATAAAATCCCATCAAGTGGATTCATCAGGGCTGCAAGCTGCCGCTTTCAGAGCACAGCATTTTTTTTTTGTCCTTTGAAGAGTGCAGTAAATGAAGCCAAACTGTATTTAACATTTAGCATTTTTTTCCTACACGCCAGTCACTCCATTGTCATGGCGGCACTTCGTCTGAAGTACTGCCGGAGTTTTACATCATCAACCCTTTGTAGTTATACCTCCATGTGTACGTGATAAACACAGGAGGTGCTTCAATCGCCCAGGCACCAAGGCTTTCAGGGGACCGAAAGGGTCAAAGTCCGATGGAGCGAGATCAGGACTATAGGGAGGATGCTTTAACACCTCAAAAAAGTTTTTGCACGGTGTCGACAGTCTGGGCAAGTGTGCAGACATGCATCATCATGCAACTGCCTTGGATAGCAGTCCTCTGTGTTTAGGCTCCACGTCTTCATTAAGCATCTCACTGTAATGAGCACAGGTGATTATTAAATCTTTTTCCTGATAATCTTCCAGTACAGGCTCCAGAAAACTGTAAACATTAATTTAATTAATCCACACTCTGCAGGAGTCAGCGAAATCAAGAAATTTCTCCTTCGATAAAAAATGCCACCAGGTACACCCTCAGACTACAACAAACGAAGCACTGCACGCTGCAAATCAGTGGCCATACAGTGCTAACCCTCGGACACAACCAAGGGGGCAACCTCTGGTTCAGAAAAATGAGTCAGACGCGGTATCAAAACATGCAGTTCCTTGAATGACCACTAGGTTCCAAAAGTTAGTAAATCTCCATAGAGCCCAATGTTAGAATTTCCAAATAGAATTAAACATGTTTGCAACCTGGTACAAAAACAGTTTTTTGGTCTCCATAGGTAGAGTTCCCATTCATGACAACAAGGGGTGACTTTTTACCTAACCCAGTTAAAATTTGATTAAGCCATAAAATTACGCATAATTGGGGCAGGGACGATTTGAGGGACAGCTGCAATGCATCACTTTAGCTAACCAGCTACCTGGAATTATTGTAAATTAATTTACAACAAGAAATGTAGGAGCTGACATGGGGAGATGTGTAGGCATTGTTCCAGTTATGAATTAACCACGGTTTAGGTGGAGTCAGCTTCTTCCAAGATGACAACGACTAGACCATCCACAATTGAGCTTTAGAAACTGACTTCTGTAAACCTATGCATGACATCACAGAGTGTTTGTCCAGTTCTTTTGATACAGATTATGGACACAGCCCTGTAAGACCCTCCCACATGGATGTGTGTGGGGCAGAATTGAAAATGGGAAAATATTTTTGCTAAATTCTTCTATTTTTTTAGTTAGTTTATTTTTAACACAAACCTATTTCCATAAAATTCACATCTACTTTGTCTGGTATGGACGGATGCAATTTCCATTCAGTGAGTTGAGACGGATGTAAACAGTCTGCAGTCCTGGTCTAATGCCAGGTTTACAGCGTGTAACGAGAGTAACCTTGTCACTTGTCTCCTGCCCGCGCGGCATGACTCAATTTTTCGACGCAATGGTGTGAAAACTTTAACACAAGGGCGCTCGCACTGTGAGACCACCGTTAAATGTCAACATTATTGTGGCCTCGGTCTAGAGCTGGTTTTAGACCGCCTGATATCTTTAGTCGTTTAGGATTAAATGAATTACTTGTCACACTGTACAGGATGATTTAGAAAATCTTCATCCACAGATTATGTGATGATGTATATCTTCTATGTCAGTTCATGCGATGAAGATCCTATAACGCTTGACCTTAAGGAAAATGACTGCATGGCACTACTGTACCAGTCATGCATGTTATGCATTCTACCTCATGACCACAGAATTCTTTTATAGTGTGTGATGTTCTTCCATGAGTACATGGAGTGTAAACCTGCCTTAGGTGCTCAATAATGTTTTATGTAATTCATTTTAGATTTTTAGTATTTTATGACCTACAAAGGTAAATCAATCTGTTTGAGTATCTACTAGGATGGGCGTTCAAGTCAAACCGGGACTTGATGAAATTTATTGTGGATGAAGGTGTAAAACTCCCATAGTTGAGCTTTATAGGTGCTCTTTAGAAAACCTATGGGGGATGTCACAGTGTTTGTCAATTCTTTATATATATATATATATATATATAGGTTCAGTTTTCATAGTGTACGTACCATTTTTATGTGTAAACCATGCTGTGTCGCATTGATGTGTGTGTGTATATTGAGGATTTTGGCGGCTTGTATGAGCATTACAGTCATTTCTTTGTCTTCCTCATCCTCTGTCTATATGCGGTAAGCTATCACTTTGATTGTCCTTGTTGATTGACGCGTATAGCCACGCCCACCTCGAGGGGAAAAAACAATATATTGGTACAAAAAAGTGCTAGATGCTGTGATGCACTTATGATTTGCATAAATAAAGAGCAGCGTGCAGTGCTTCGTTTGTTGTAGTCTGAGGGTGTACCTGGTGGCATTTTTTTATCGAAGGAGAAATTTCTTGATTTCTTTGACTCCTGCAGAGTGTGGAATGGAAACATCCTCAATCGCCATCCAGGAAAAAGTTCAAATCAGCTGGAAAATTAATGTTTACAGTTTTCTGGAGCCTGTATTGGAAGATTATCAGGAAAAAGATTCAATAATCACCTGTGCTCATAACTTAATTTTTACTTAAGTTAAGCCTTTATTTGTCACATATACATTACCGCACAGCGAAATTCCCTCTTCGCATATCAGAGCACAGGGTGAGCCATGGTACAGCGCCCCTGGAGCAGATAGGGTTAAGGGCCTCACTCAAACTGGAGGAGCTGGGGATTGAACCGCCGCTCTTCCAATCAGTAACTCAGTGCCTTATCCCTCTGAGCTACCACTGCCCCCAACATTTTGATATCATTTATTGGGCAAATTCAACTTCAGGAAAATGTTGAAGGACTGGCAAAGTTTCATTAAATTCTGTCCAGCCAGATTTGCGCCGCAAAATTCGCTGAACAGACATACAGACAGACAGAATTTTTTCAGGGGTTTCTGGTCCTCCAATGTATTAAATATAAAGATATCCCGAAAAGAGTGAGTTTTGATCAATGTACAGACAAAATCTTTTTATCGTTCTATATCCAGTTATTTCTATGCCTTTGAGAGGTTTTGTGCATTTGGCACAATGATGCAGTGGGTTGAATTCATATGGAATTAGATTTGTGTCAAAAAAGAAATGAGCAAAACGTGATTAAGTAAATATAAATACGTTAAAGTGTATGAAAATTTTGCAAAGAAAAACTCGCATAAACCGCAAAACAACAACAACAAAAAAGTTTTTTGTTTCTTTCTTTAGCTTTCAACATCATATATGGGCGGGTCTTACAGCGCTAACCCTAGAACCCAACCAAGGGGCAACCTCCGGTTCAGAGAAAGCCTAACCTAATTCTTCAGATTAACCTCTGTCTAAACAGTTAAGTTGGCATCTTTAATTAGAATGATTTCACTTAAATTGAAGAAATATTGTCCCTGTAAATGTAGCTTTTGATAACATTTGGAGTAAAGTCATTTCATTTAGGTAAACTATAAACACTTGATAATACATGTAATACCTTTGGGTTGTGATTTCTGCTGATTTAACTAAATCAGGTAAAATCAGGTACGCCTGTCTGCACGACCCTATAATAAGTAGCTCTGGTCTAGAGAACGCAACACTGTCCGCTGAAACCACTTTTGGCCAGCATACTAAAATTCTGTATTAACTGTGGCTGATGTTAGTCAGAGTGATATAGTGGATATACTTGAGTAGAGGACTGAAGGAACATGTGGCTGCCAAAAGTAGAAGAAGCTTAAAGTTCATTATTGCCATAGGAGTGGAACCGACTGAAGTTTGGCTAGGACTCAGACTGGAGCCGTCACATTTCAGCGGCCGTGTTTTAGAGTTCGGGATTGGCACCAGAGCTGGTGAGCTGACAGCTGCTTGCCTCAGGCTTAAACTCCATTCAAAAACACATAGATGCCGATACTTTAAAAAGAAAAACTGTTTCCTTTTGGAATGGGATATCAGAGAGAATGGAGTATCATACAGCTTTGCAAAACTGCCACATCGATCCATGGCAATAATAAGTGAAAAATATGAGGGACGTCCAGGTCAAACTGGGACTTTTAATTGTGCACAGTTATGAGAGTAAAACAAGTTTATTCCTCTATATAAGCAGCATAGTGGCATAATGGTTAGCACTGTCGCCTCACACCTATAGGGTCAAGGGTTTAATTCCCGCCTCCATTCTCCTGTGATGGGCTCCAGGCCCCTGTGACACTCTACCGGGTAAGCGGTATAAAAGATGAATGAATGATTGAATGAATTTCTCTATATAATTCCCTGCTACAATAACACATTTATCCCAGTGTTTCACTAGTGCTTGAACACCATCAAGGTGGAAAGTTTTCTCAGTACACCGGATCCATGATTAGACTGCCTGCTTCACGTCTGAAACCCTGGCCTCCCGAAAACTCCTTTTATGGCCCAAACATGTTGAAATGGCTTGGAGCGAGGTCATGACTATACGGGGAATGTGGCAGTAACTCCCAGCCGAGTTCCTATAACGTGCAAGTGGTGCTGGGCAATATTGTGTGTACATTTCATACAGACAGATGCATCTCTTATGCAATTTGGTGACAGATTATTAGTCGATTTTCAAGGATCAGGCGTTCCACTTGCTGAATGTTTACAGGAACAACTGCAGTGGGCTCTGAGCCACCTCGGACACGATCGTCATCCATGGCTGTCTCGTTTAAATGTTTTACTGCAGCTAAGAGTTTCATCACTGTTCTGTAATTGAAGTCTTCTGTAAATGTTCATCAATTTTATACAGTGGAACTTCAGATTGCAAGTAATGCAGTGTTCCGCAAGACGAGCAAAGATTTTGAATAAATTTTGACTTGAAAAACGAACAAGTCTTGGTTTACGAGTACAGAGTATCATGTATCACGCATGCGCTTCTTGTTTTGGTGCCGAGCGTCACGTGATCACAACTGAGCCAACAGTTTTTTTCTCTCTTGCACTGCGGAATTGTGGGTAATCGTAAGAGAGGAGAAAAGTTTACTGTATAAGATGAGAAGGGGGAGATGGTAGGGGCTGATTCCTCCTTTTCTTTTACTTTAGACTCACACACACACACACACACACACACACAGCACCTGCGCGCATAAACGGAAACACATATATGTCGGGATTTATTTTGACTTTTTTTTTTTTAAGTAAAGTGCAGGTTAATTTGTTTTATTTTTACTTTATATTTTGTATTTATTATTTTTATGTATTTATTTTTTGGGGCTGTGGAACGAATAATTTGAGTTTCCATTATTTCTTATGGGAAAAATTCTTATTTCTTATGGTGCTTTGATTTACGAGTGTTTTGGAATACGAGCCCATTTCTGGAACGAATTATGCTCGTAATCCAAGGTTCCACTGTACCGTCATTCATGAAAAATGTTAACACTAGTTTCGGTTTGACTTGAACACCTCTTTTATTTAGGGTGTGTTAATTAGGTTAATTGAACCTTTAATAATAATTAAGTTGTCTTGTAATATTTCATTCATTAGTAAGCAGATTTGGAAAACGCCTAAATAGCTTGGAGTACATGAATAAAAATCAATCAGTTTGGTTTTCTGTCCTTGACATATTAAAATCCAAAGATCATAGTGCATGATACTTTCTTTGTAGTTGTCACTCTGTTTAATGCTTGGCGCCTGTTTATGAGGTTATGTTATGAATAGGTTTTGAATTGCTGCCTGTCTTTCGGTGGACGGAGATGAAAGCGTTATTCATAAGATGCTCCATCCATTAAATTAACAGAATAAATAATCAAAAGAAGCTCTTTTATATGCAAACAAACATATATATTAAATGAAATCAAGGAGCCTCGGCCATCAGACCTTGGTCTTATTTTTACTGAATGAAGTGCAAGCTACACAGTCGTGTTCAGGTCATGACTCAAGGTTGCCTGTGTTTTATGACACTTTCACACAGATGATGACAAATTAGAGTTGGGATTTTTTTTTTTTCCCGGCTGTTCATTTTTAATGCCCTTTCGAGCGCCCTTCTATGCTACTTTATATCCAGAACATTGAGTCGTCAGTCCCTGACCACTTCGGCATAGCAAATTAGAAGGGAGGTGACGTGGTGGCTTTAATGGCAGAGTGGAAAAATTTCTTCAATTGTGCCTCGAGGGAGCTCTTAACTCTTCGTATCATGGTGGCGCGATATGAAGCGTGACTGATTACAATCAGAAAGACTACTTACTTTTACAGCTTGTAGCCTGTTGACAAAGAAGTGTATAATATCAGGCATTGACACGGCTCTGCGAGGGACCGGGCCGTGTGATAGACCGTGAAATGGGATGAAAGTGGTCTTGATGTGATTTGTCCTGTACACCTTCGCATTTTGCAACCAATATATGGTAGAGAAAAAAATGCTCTGTGTATCATACTGACAGTACGTTTTATTTTAACACTGGAATTCTGTGTCTGTAATTGATGATATCATGAATTTAAAACTCTTGATAGTTTTTGCTTGGTTGCAAACCTTTGCAGATCTTTTGACTCACATTGAATGAGAGTTATTTACTGAGAAATACAGTAAACAGGAACAGTCCTGATACCAGTTTCATTTAAACACAGATGGATGACCAGGCTAGCCATGGATAGGTTCAGTACCAGTCTGGCTTTAATAGCATTAATGAACCTAATTATATATAGTGCACACAAGGACTTAGACCTGTCTATGACAGCGTACAGATATACTGATATGTCAGTTTAAATCTGTTGCTTACTCATTCAGTACATGGAAAACATGCCTGAGACTGGGAAACCGCTGATGCAAGACACATTTGTTTTAATTAGCATCAGGCTTGACAGTTCAACTCTTAAACTCCAGGACATTTTTAGATTTTTTTTTTGTTATTTGCGTTATTATAATTTAATAAATATATGTATACAGCCTATGGCAATATGATGAAATTTAATTTATTTCATTTTAATGAATTATATGGAGGCACAGTGGCTTAGTGGTTAGCACTGTCACATCGCACCTCAAGGGTCTGGGTTCGATTCCCGACTCGTGGTCTGCGTGCATGGAGTTTTCATGTTCTCCCCATGCTCAGTGGGTTTCCTCCTGGTTCTCCGGTTTCCTTCCACAGTCCAGAGACATGCAGATTTGGCTAACTGGCGTTTCCAAATTTCCTGTTGTGTGTGAATGTATGGGTGAATTTTAACTGAAGGTCCTACCACGGTTGTATAAATTTCAATAAACTACTATAGACTACAGTGGTTTCTAGATGGATGGATGGAACCAACTATATAAATATAATTGAGCAAGAAAGAAAATGTCACATAGACAAAGAAATATATAAGCAGGCCTCCGAGTGGCTCAGTGGTAAAGTGCTCGCCCTATCAAGTTCACAAGTTCGATTCCTGGGTGATGCCATAACCTCTCGCAGCCGGAGGTCTAAAGAGAGCTGATTGGCCGAGCTCTCTAAGAGGGGAGGTATGAGAGGTACTTCGTGCTCCCACATTAATCACAGCTCTACAGCCAATCAGGGGCGTCTGTGAGCTCATGCAAGCGGAAGGAGCGGATAGCGCTGTCCTCCGAGTGTGTTACTCCGCCCCCAATGGTGCGTGAGCGAGCAGTTCAAAAAGATGCGGTCGGCTGGCGTCACGTGGTTCGGGGAAACACATGATAGTCTTCGGCCCTCCCGACTGAGTGGTAGTAGTAGCCTTAATATGGGAGCCCCCTAGTGACGGGGAGGAATTGGACACCACTAAATTAGGGAGAAAATGGGGGGAAAATCCCGAAAAAAAAAAAAATAATTACAAGTTTTTAAAGTATAAAATAACTTTGGTTATCCAAACACCTAAACAGTCTGACGTCTAAAGCCTACATCATTGACAAGCACCAGCAGGACTTCCATATACTGTACGGCGTTGTCACTAAAATCACTAAAGTTGTAGATCTGTGTGATTTAAGGTTTAAAAAAAATAAGAAGAAAATGTCATGAAATTAAATGCCAGTAAACCCAGTGCAGGTCATTTAATGTGAATCGTAGCGAATTATCATATTGAAAGACCGCACTCCTTAGGATTGAAAATGTTTCATCATCAACCAGAAGAGCTGCAGTATTGTATTGATATTGAGTGAGATTTTGCTTTTAAAAAGACAAGTGGAGCTGAACATGAAGGTGAAACGTTTTTTTTTTTCCTTTAATTTGTCACCTGCCTGTGCATATGCGTGTGTATTAGAGTGCAGCTCAGGTGAATATCGAGTTGCCTGGAGTTGCTAAAACCAGAAAAGGCCCATCTGTTCTCTTTCTGCTTTTCATTCCTCTGCTGGCCTCCATCTTTCTCACTTCACTCTGCTGGAGTCCACTCAGGCTTTTTGTACTAAATGCCAAGAAATTCCAGAGACCTTGGCTGTCCTCGACATTTAGCAAGTTTAGCCAGATTTGGGAGTGTAAACTGATTTTTAATTTTTTTTTTATTACATTTTTTTATTATTTAAAGCAGTGCTTACATATTTGTACAAGTGCGTACATGCGTTTATTTTGACTGTAAATTAAAATATCATGACCTAAATGTCATCACCATCAACATAGTCATTTTTGTTTGTGTATGTTGTGTTTGTTTATCTTTTTTTTAATAGAACAAACAAACAACACGCAAACAATACGTAAAGTATTGAGTGTCCCGGGTATGCTGTCGCTGTAGCTACAAAAGCACTGTCCAGCTGTATGTTTAGCCCTCTTCTTGTGTTTTTCACATGTGTGTTAGTTGTTGTTTTTCAATTTCAATAAAACACGCCTGTGCAAACAGCTTTAGCTTTGCATTTTTATATGTTTTACGTGCACACTATTGTTTTTGCAAATATTAGTAGTAGAAGTAATACAGCCTAGAAGTCCTTACTATTATAATTGCCATTATTTCACTTTTTTAAAATAATTTCTATATAAATGCTATTTATATAGTACTTTTAACAATCTTCATTGTTGCAAAGCAGCTTTAGAGAAATAGAAAAAATGAAAATAAGTTTTGTGAGGAAGTTTACATTTTCATTTAGGTAGGACTTGCATTTTATCTTATCATACATCTGCGCAGTTCAGGGTTAAGGGCCTTGCTTAAGGGCCCAACAGTGGCAAATTGGTGGTGCATGGGTTTAAACCTGGGACCCTTTGATCACTAGACCTCTGCCCCTGATGAATGCCCCCATGAAGCATGTGAAAATTATAATTATCAGCTTATCCTGAGGGCGAGGCCCGAGGGTTATGGTGGCAAGGGAAAACTCCCTGAGGAGAGAAGATAATAGAGTAGGAAGAAATCTTGAGAGGAAACAGACTCAACAGGGAACCCATCTTCATTTGGGTCATGTCAGATAGAGATAGCCGGGATTGATTTGCGGTCATACTGTGTGCAATGAGGCTGAAACTTCAGTATAATAGAAAAAGTGTTTAAGTTAGTATGAAGCCCACTTTCAATATTATTATTATTATTATTATTATTATTATTATTATCATCGTAAGAACTTTGATACTTAATACACAATGCACCGAGGCTTTGTAGCCCAATCCCTTCTCCCTCCAGGGAATGGCTTGTTATTACTTTTCCAGGTAATTGATTGACGATACTCCAAAAATGTATATATATTTAGAGAACGTATAGGTTCAGTATTCCCATGACTGTAGCTCAGGCATTTTTGTCATATCGGAAAATTAGACATACAGTAACACGTCGAGCAGCTCTGAAATGTCTAGTAATCTGGGGAAAATCATGTACAGTGGTACCTGAGCATACGTATGCCCCGACTCACAACTTTTCACCTTAAGAACTAAAATTGTGCAAGAAATTTTGTTGTTTGGAAATTTGGAAATTTCGCTGGCTAAGTTGTGCGTTCGCCTAGGAGTCGTTCAAAACTTGTTTGCGTTAGTGAAAAGCGTTTTTTGTGGGTTTTTTTTGCATTTGCACAAAATTTTGTAAAGGCATAGCAACTTGCCTATTTATTGTATTTATGGACATCTGTTTATTTCATATTTTACTTCATTTACATGTATTTTCCCAGTTTGTTTATTGTTTTTATATGGAAAAAAAAACATAATTAAAGTGTTGGAAATTGGTAATATTGGTAATCTTTTGGGTGGCTGGAACTGATAATTTCCACTTTAAACCATGCCCACTTATGCCCAAGATACAAGATATAAATCTAATATGATACTATAGATAAGGGCAAATTATAATAATGCATAATTTGTATAGTTTATTCATTTAAAAAAAGAAATGCAACAAGGCTCATCTCCATCCTTTTAATCCAGCTTTTAGTTTAGTATTGTGTGAATTTTGGTTTGTTTGCAGTCTTGAGTCGATATGAAAGTTTTTGAAGATGCAGGTAGTATGTGGCCAAGAGATCCCAGGAGATGGTTAAACGCACAAGATGACAAAGAAAGTCATGGCTGTCTGGATAAACAAGATTATCTTTTCTTGAATGTCAGAGATAAGTAGTATATCAGATCTGAGAAACTAGGATATGTGAGTTGCTCCATCTCTCTCTCTCTCTCTCTCTCTCTCTCTCTCTCTCTCTTTCTTTATCATATCTCTCTTTTATGCCATGATAAAAAAAACACAGAGGGCACAAATATAACCTCAGAGTTCTTTTTTTTTCTAAACATGTTGCTTGTTTTGAAAGAAAAACAAGCTTATGAAACAGACAGGGATACAGTCAGAGGTTTCAAAGATTAGATTTTTTTTATTCTTTTCTGCAGGATTTGGTATTTTTAGCCTCTGACAAAAATACGCTTTGTTGTATAAGTTGCAGCCGTTTTCTGAGCTGAAGCTTTTGCTAGAATCCAGATTTAAATCTGTACAAATTTTCTGCCTGACTGTCCAACATTCAATGCTGAAATGTTATAAATCACATTGTAATTCACCTTTTTTTCAGGAGCCCTGCCAGTACAGTAATGCGGTTTTCTTTCAGTCCGGCTGTGAATTATCGTAACTGCTCGAGTAGCATGAGGACAATAAAACCCATACAAAGTAAGGAATACATCATTGTGCAGTCTGCTTTTATAAGTAAAATAATCACTGATAGGTTGAAGTGTTTTATTGATCCTGTGCCACAGCAATTTGGCTTTTTAAATAAAAAGTCCTTTTAAATAAACATCTCTATCGTAATTTTATCCGTTAACCAGTGTTAGTACAGTATGTGCTGTTGACGGGTAAAGAGGTTGCAGAAATAATTAAAAGGTTAAATCTAGAGGTGGGCTGATCAGCTTTAATGTAATCAGTGATGTTATTATTTCAGGTTGAAGCCCACGTGCATGTCTGCAAGTCTTGAAAAAGTAGATTGGATAAAGATGAAGGTTTGTCTTAAAACGACTCCAGTGCGTTAAAATTCACTTCAGCGCTGAAATATCACTGGGGAAGGAAATGGGGAAATAATCCCAGTAAAAATATTCAGTTTATTTCTAATTAATATGCGTTGGTGCAGGTGTTTGTTAACATTGAGCAAGTATTTTACAGTAGATTATTAAATCCGACATATACTTTGTTTTACTCAACATTTTTTTTCCCCCAGATTTTCTCCCTAATTTAGTCATGTCCAATTCCTCCCCGTCACTAGGGGGCTCCCACATTAAGGCTACTACTGCCACTCAGTCGGGAGGGCCGAAGACTATCACGTGTTTCCTCGTGACGCCAGTCGACCGCATCTTTTCAAACTGCTTGCTCACGCACCGTTAGGGGCGGAGTAACACACTCGGAGGAAAGCGCTATTTGCTCCTTCCGCTTGCGTGAGCTCACAGACGCCCCTGATTGGCTGTAGAGCCGTGATTAATGTGGGAGCGCCTGTACCTGTCATCCCTCCCCTCTGAGAGAGCTCGGCCAATCAGCTCTCTCTCAAGGCTGCGAGAGGTTACAGCACCACCCGGGAATCGAACTCGCGATCTCCGGATGATAGGGCGAGCACTTTGATTGCGCCACTCGGAGGCCCCAACATTTTTATTTGACTTATGGTGGAGGGTAAACTTCAGGTAGATATCTACTGTAACTACTGCAAAAGTTTCATTAAATTCTGTCCAGCGGTCGATTTAAGACGCGCCCACAGTTTGACGCAAGCGCAGTACAATGTCAAAACTTGCAGTTTATAATCTGGCACAAAACTGCTCATAACTTCACCTTTATCCAACATTTTGATTTAATTTATGGTGCAGGTTTTACTTCAGGCAAATACCTAAGGACTGGCAAAGTTTCATTGACTTCTGTCCAGACAGTTTTGTTTAATGCTGTGACAAAATCTGGCTGGACAGACATACAGAGATACGGAAAATTTTCCGAGACTGGTTTCAGATCCTTCAGTGTATGAAACGTTAAGATATTGAAGGAGCGAGTTTTGACCAATATACAGACAAAACAATTTTTTAATTTATTTGCTGTATATAGATTGTTTTGAAATTGTTGCATCACATAAAGTGGAGAAATACGTGACATAAAAGGACCTAAGATCTCCCTCT
>JAOVVA010000051.1:3019578-3038610 GCA_028565275.1 Leiocassis micropogon
GTGGAGGGGGGGGATCACGCCATCCAAAGCGCAGCCACACGCCATTCGCACGCCATTCACATGGCTTTGGCTATTTGAGGTGGCTCCTACTGTATCTATAATATTATCATTTTGTTTTGTCAATAAATTACTGTCAGTACGAAAGAATATAAAGTACATACAAGTTTTTCAGTGGTCTATACAATATTGCAGTTATGATACACTCATTCTTTCTATTGCCTGACCTACTTGTTCCGTTGCGCTCATAAAAGTTGTGTGCAGCTTCCTGTGTGCTAACACCAAGGCACCATAAAAAGTCTTTTTATTGACATTAATAAAAGCCGATCTGAATGTCAAGTCAGGAGTGACTCCAAGATTATTAAATACCATCTATCTAATCTATAGAGACAGATTTCCAATAATACCTCTTCTGTTTTTCTACTGCCAATACAGAGAATGTCTTCATTTAGTTCTGAAAAATCGATAGTCCAGTAAACAATGGTGGATCGAGAGTTTTCTAGTTGTTTTCAACCACTTTTGACATCATTACACACGACAACACAGTAAGAACAGTTTGAAATAAATCGGTGATCAGCCGTAGTTGCTGAAATTGAAGTTGCGAAGAAAGAAAGGAAGAAAAACCTGAATGTTAAACAGAGAACTAACATCTCTTAGGGATGAAAGACTGGATGCCGTTATGACGGAATGACCATGGTAGGTATTCTAGGAAACCACATTAGGTTCATATTACGTTCTTCTGGTCTTACCACATTTGTGGCATGAATGCTGTCCATGTCATGTTCAGAGAATTTAATATAAATACTGGATCCAATTCCTCACACCATCGCTTCGTGTAAAAACTTCTCGTTGGACCTGGTGAGCATGTGATCATGTGCGTGATAGGACATTAGTGCCAACATGATAGACGCATTGAGAACCAGACAGGTATGTGGCTAGGAAGTAGTATGAGCTTGATTAACGCATGTTTTTCCATTTTGACCCCATTCTCTTTGCATTCTTCATTGTTTTTAGGACACAGTGGGAACTGCACTGTCTTCGCCGCAGTGTGAGGGGTTTTAACAAGCGAATATGTCTGTATTGGTGATTGATCTAAAGCAAATGCTGTCTGTGCTGAGGGAAGCCGTGTTGATTTGACATCACATGCTCAACTTGGAGTTAAATAATCAATCATGAATTCTAAAAAGAAAAATTTGTTTTTATGTCTTAGTTGGGGGTTGGCAATTACAAGGTGATGGGCCATTTTCATTGTGTGTGTGTTTTTTTTTTTTTTAGCTGAGTGCACCAAATAGTCGCAGTATGAAACATGACTGTGGATAGTCTAGGCTCATTTGCTTCCTAATGAGGTTTTTCCTTCTAGATAATATTATACACACCTTTCCAAACTAAATTTTTAATGATTTTGGATTGCGTGTTGGGGGAAAAAATAAAACTATATCATTGTGTATAACTTCTGCCTCAAAGCAGTGGGATGTAAAGACTTTACTATTTATAATTATTCCAGAGTGTGTGTTAAATCGACAAAGATTATATATTCCACAGGGGAGATGTGCATCATCTGACAGAACACACCAGCTCTTTTTTACTCCTTTCAGCAAGCTGTTTCCATTCAGCTTTTATCACTATTCATTCTCCTTTCTGATTACGGTCCAAACTTGTTCTTAAAAACATGTTGAGTTTGGCAACGTTTCTCCTTTGAGCATCTAATGACCTGTTCGATTTAGACTGCTTTAGATGCTTGTTGCAGTAATTTTGTCAGCTCCTCCAAGAAATTCTTGTTAGGATTGAAATGGCAGCCTGTCAGTGGGGCAAAATGAATCTGAATATACGAAGGACAATCAAGCCTTTTGGTTATGAGAGTAAAAATTGGGTTTATTTCTCTATATAATCCCCTGCAACACTAATGCACTTATTGCGGATTTGACTAGTGCATGGACACTATCAAAGTATAACGTTTCTCAGTATGCCAAAGCCATGGTAGCGCTGCTTGCTTTACATCTGAAACGCTGGCCTCCCAGGAAATCCTTTAATAGCCCAAACATTTGGAAATGGTTTGGAGCGAGGTCAGGACTGTACAGGGATGTGGCAGTAACTCCCAGCCGAGTCCCTGTACTGTGCAAGTGGTGCTGGTGAATGATTGTGTGTACAGTTCCCATAGACAGATGCGTTCCAGACGTTTCACTTGCTCAGTGTTTATGGGAACGGCTGCAGTGGGCTCCGACCCACCTCGTCATTCACAGACGTACAGACTTTTTTAAAACCTTTGCATGTATACATGTTTTACCGCGGCTAAGAGTGTCATCACCATACAGTACTGTGCTTGAAGTCTTTTGTAAATGCCAATCATTGTTATGTTTTCATTCACAAATAGAAATTTTATCCTGGTCCTCGTATTAAAAGATGCAATGTACAGTCTTGTGCAAAAGTTTAGGCACCCGTTGATAAATAACAGATTTTGGTGATTTTTTTTATTTATTGAAAAGATGTTAACACAGTCTCTCTTTCGGAAATGGACAAATTCACAATATTTTCAGCAAACACTGATGCATAGTTACTTCTTATACCATAAATTGAACAAAAATAAAAACATTATGATGTCACTGTGCAAAAGATTGGGCACCCTAATAGTTCCAGAGTCTCAGATTCTTTTTACAAGGTTTCAGACCTTAATCAGTTCGTTAGATCTGATGCATGGCAACAGCTGTCATTAGTAAATGCCAATTTCAAAGCTTTATAAATACCTTGACACTTCAAACCTTGTGCACACACTTGCAGACACTCAACAATCATGGGTTCCTCTAAGCAGCTGTGTAAGACTCTGAAAATGAAAGTTATTGATGCCCACAATACAGGAGAAGGCTACAAGAAGATAGCAAAGCGTTGTCAGCTTGCAGTTTCCACAGTGGGAAATTTAAATAAGAGATGGAAGTTCAGGGGAACTATAGAGGTCATGATGAGATCTGGAAGACCAAGTAAACTCTTAGAGAGAACTGCTCGTGTGCTGGTCAGAAAGACGAATCAAAACCCCCATTTGACTGCAAAAAAACCTGCAGGGAGATTTAGCAGACTCGGGAGTGGTGGTGCACTGTTCGACAAGACCTCCATGGAAGAGTCAGCAGAAGAAAACCTCACCTGCATCCCCATCAGAATGTCAGAAGTATAAAACAGAACCTCTACAGAAGCCTGATGTGTTTTGGAAACAGGTGCTGTGGACTGATAAAGTTAAAATAGATTATTTGGCCACAATCAGCAAAGGCATGTTTGGAGAAAAAAGGAGCAGCATTTCATGAAAAGAACACCTTACCAACTATTAAGCATGGGGGTGGATCTATCATGCTTTGGGGTTGTGTTGCAGCCAGTAGCACAGGAAACATTGCACAGGTGGAGGAAAGAATGGATTCCATAAATACCAGCAAATTCTGGAAGCAAACATCACACCATCTGTAAAAAAGCTGAAGCTGAAAAGAGGATGTCTTCTACAACAGGACAATGATCCTAAACATACCTCGAAATCCACTATGGAATACCTCAAGAGACGCAAGCTGAAGGTTTTGGAACGGCCATCACAGTCCCCTGATTTAAACATCACTGAAAATTTGAGGGTAGATCTTAAAAGAGCTGTGCATGCAACATGACCAAAGAATATTACAGAACTAGGAGCTTTTTGCAAGGAAGAACGGGAGAAAATCCCAAGTACAAGAATTAAAAGACCTTTAACTGGCTATAAAAAGCGTTTGCAAGCTGTGATATTTGCCAGAGGAGGTGTTACTAAGTACTGATTATGTAGGGAGCCCAAACTTTTGCACAGTGCCACAATAATGTTTTTCTTTTTTATCTTTGTTTAATTTCTAACATAAAAAGTAGCTGTTTGCTGAAAATATTTTGCATTTTTTTTTTTCCATTTCCAAGAGAGACTGTGTTAACATCTTTTCAATTTAAAAAAATCACCAAAATCTGTTATTCATCAAGTGGTGCCTAAACGTTTGCATAAGACTGTATATGTGCAAATATTCAACTTTCAATTTATTCAAAGCTCATGTGTGGGAATATTTTTTCTTCTCCATCTTCTCCGCCCGGGTTACACACTTTCTTTCACTAGAAAATACAAAAGAGGTTTCCTAGTACTGTATCTCCTGTATCTGCTCACGTCCTGCCGATAATCATCATAACCCTTTTATATATTATTGATTTTGATCTCATTAACCGAATTCGAAGACATCGTGCATCTTATTGACCTTGTGTTAGAAACTGATTCATGTTTTGAATTGTGAGATGCTTCTTCATTTGCATCATATCCTATTTTGAGCTCCTCCACTTAATCCTCTTTAATTCTTTCTAGAAAAATCTTGGATGCATACGCCCGAGGCCCTGGCCAAGCATTTTATAGCCTACAATGCCAAGGTATGTATTAAAGACTTCCTCTGTAACAGGTACAATCACAGTTCATCAAGTGGTGTGATGTGATCGAGTCTTCTTTATGAACTGTCCTATCCACATTATTGTAGGTCTTTTTTTTTTCTTTGCCATTAGACTATATATTTAAGGGTAATGATCAAACCTTATATCAAATAATACAGTATGTTCAGAAGTTGACACCGTAAAAGGAGAATCTATATCGCAACCTCTTTTGGTTATCATAATATACCCATAGGAGATGCTTTGGCATATATACACATTTGCTTCCATAAAGCTGAGTCAGAGAATGTAACTGTTATCCTGTAGCACAGGCATCAGCGAGGTATTTTTAGGAACATTATCTTACACATACTGTACTCAACACCCTCATCAGCTTTGTTGTCTTGATTAGTGATGGCATGACATTTCAATTCCACATACAATTTATGTCCACTGTGACTGCTGCTAGCCTTGACTTCTATGACCTGGTGCTTTTAGGATCTTTCAAAAGATTTTTTTTTTTTTTTTAGAACACCTTAATAAGTACAAAGACAAACCATGTTGTAGTTCAGATGCAAAGGGCTTCATGTCAAACCAGGATATTTTGTTTGTGCAGTTTGTGCTGGCCTTTATTTCTTCAGATGATCTCCCTCTGCACTGAAGCTCTTATCCCAGTGTTCCACTAGTGCTTGAAAAGTACGAGTTCGCTGGAGCCATAATCATGTCTGAACCACTGGCCTCTCAAGAGCTCCTTCGTTGGCCCAAACATGTGGAAAGGAAACATGTAGAGCGAGGACAGAGCTGTACGGGGAAGCAGGTTTTATGCCTTCATTTACAAAAATTCATTACAAATCCCGATTTGACTTGAACGCCACTTGTATGTCTCGAGCACAGATTGAGAGAGGGTCTTACAATGTTACAAAACCACAGAATGCACGAATAACCAAGCTATAACATTTACAAACTTGCTCCCAGCTGGTATAACCAGGGTTGCCAGGTAACACTAAGAGAGTCCCCCTAGACTGTGGTAAAAATCCTCCCAATCAGTACTAGGACACTTACTGTAGATCATATTCACACACACACACACACACACACACACACACACACACACACACACACACATACGTGCATGGCTAAATCAGCATTTGGAACTGTTACTAAACAGAGACATAAAATGAATGACATAAAGTGTAATCACCTACTGAGATAATGTAGTCCAATAAACAAGGGACTGCAACCCTTAAAACCAGACTATATTATGAATACATCATGGCATTACACAACACAACGTATAGTTATATTTTAAAAGCCAACATGTCTTCAAAAAACACCAACTTCAATATCTAGGTAAACTGCCCAATCTGGCAACCCATGGTGCTGAAAAAGATTCTGGGTTCCTTGAAAACCTATTTACTGACCCCCCCCATCTTGACTAAACCAGCCCTATTCAATTGCCATAGCAAGTTTTTAGGGCCCCTGTCACTCCGGGGCCCTTAGAATCCCCCACCGTCCCCCCCTTTTTTCTAGGCCATGACAACTCTACCAAGTTCTCCATGAAACCTTGCACAACTTATAATATAGTTACTTCTCATTTTATGTTTATTTTAGTCTAATGAGACTTTAATAAGAAATCAAACTGAAGTGTAGTTCATAAATCTTTTGTAATAATTCATAATTAATGTGGTTCTTCAGAGATTTTTTTTAATGTCTCGAGTGTTGCCTCCTCTAAGCACTTTGCCTAATTTTTCTCTGCCCTCCTCTGGACTTTGTACAATATTTATTTCATAATTTAATATGTATATAGCTACTACTGCCACCAGAATGGTGTTCATTTATTCTCTGAGTGTTTTTGTGATCCAGAGTATGCTTCAGGGTGAACTGTTGTAGGAGGACTTAATCATGAATAACTAAATGACAGCACGGGAATTGTGCATGTAACATATAAACATGTAGTTAATGCTGAGGATTACAGTACATACAGAACAAAACTGTAACATGTATAAATATTTCTTTTTAGTTTTATTATTATTATTATTATTATTATTTTTAATGATACACGAAGATAGAAAAAAAAGTGATGAACAAGTTTCTTTTTTTACTCAAAGGATTTGCAAAAATGCATGGATGGATGGACAGACAGACCTACAGATAGATAGATAGATAGATAGATAGATACTGTAGATAGATAGATAGATAGATAGACAGATAGATAGATAGATAGTTAAAGGAAGTTTATAATTAAATATGATATGCAGTTTTGATTGGGATTTAAATATGCATGGATGGATGGATGGATGGATAAAGGAAGTTTATAAATGAATATGTGGTTCTGATCGAAATTTTAAAAAGATAGATTAATCGACTGATAGATAGATTGATAAATAAATAACGTGCCGTTTTCATCTTCAGTGCATTCAGATGCTGAACATATTCTTTTATTTTCCCTCCATTTTCCCATTTCTCTTTACACACAGTTCGGAGCGGTTATTAAGTCATGTACCATCAACAGCTAGGCAAGACTTCTTATCATTTTTATTAAGAAACACTGTCTTTATGGAGAATCCTTGAATATTTGACTCTAAGTTTCAGCGTTGCGGTGCCGCTGAATCACAGCAGATGCTTATCTGCGTTTATTCTCATTTTCTCATTTCAGAGCTCTTCGTTGTGTTCTGCTTCGTTCGCCGATGTATAGCTTCTCTGTTCAATCAAAGCCCTTTCTTATCTGCTTGTTATTTGAGAACAGAATAGAGTAATAATGAAAAAAGCAAAATATCACCCAGAATAGCAAACAAACAAGCGAAGAGATGATGGATTATTGTTTAGGTGCACACACACACACACACACACACACACACACACGAAGAGAAAGATACACATGCTTTTTTTTTTTTTTTTTAAAGCAAACAATGTATTTTTTTTATATTTCTCTTTCTTCTCTGCTACACCTGCTGTTCGACCGTGAGAGCCTTTTCTACTCCAGTGTAGATCCTCTCAGATGTCTTATTGAAGCCAGGAACAGGAAAATGTACGGCACCAGCTGTAGCTGAGCTGCCTAAGCGTCCCTCTCAGCAGGAGCTGGAATTGTTGTTCTGTCACATTGTTCCAGGTGATGGATGAAGAGGAACAGATTTTCCACCCTGTGTGTTATGATGAGATTGAAGTGCCTGTTCGATTCAAATGATTAGATATCGGTTTGACGTGGGAAAACGCGTCGATAGGTTCACCGATGGATAAATAGACAATCTTTCAGCTGCAGGAGTGATCAGTGATGTGGAACAGGATGTCATCCACTCCGAGCGCCACAGTGTTCATCCCCCGCTGTCTGGGAAACGTCGATTGTCATGACCTTCAGAGTGAAATATAATCTTAACTCTGTCATGTTCTCATCATTTCGACTCATCTCAGTTATGATGTCCTGAAAGGTGTTGGAGGTTCATCACACAGAGTATGAAGCAATAGGATTGAAAATTGTTACATTTCACCACCTTTGGTAGAAATATTCCATTGCATGCATTGAACATAGAATGTTCTCACAATGCATTTCTTAGCATTGTCCAGTACACCATACTGTATACCTATAATCAAAGTTATAACATTAAAGGTCCACAGACAAACTGTTTAATTTGGTAATGTGCAATCTGTGATGCGTCCCACTCTGTAGCAAACCATGCATTTCACACTTGCACCTACGATGAGCTCAAAAACATGGTACAATCACCAGTTAAACGTATGTCATGCAAAAGAAACAGTACAAAAAACTGTACAAGGTCTAATTTGGCAAAGTAAAATGTAAGGTTCACAATATCAACTTGGTGTATTAAGTTTAATAACATGCAAGTAACATGCATGAAAACATTCCACCTTAAAAGCTGCCAGCCGTCTCTCAGCGGGACAGACAATGTAGCCGTGTTGCCAGTTAATACTAACTGAAAAATGAAGATCAAGCAAAATATTATTCCTTTTTTAATAGCCAAGATGAACATGACCAGTGTTGATCAGCTTTAGCTTAGATTACAGCTTTTGATTACACAATTAGGTGTCCAGTTCATGTGTAAAAATGATTTCTTCATGCTCCCAGAACCAGTCTTTCACAATTTGAGTCCTGAAATATGGCCGTGCCATCAGGGCAGAAAAACTCCATAGATGTGTGTAATGGGTTTGACGCACGGGCGGCATCACAAACACAGACACGGGACGAGGTCTTATGGAAAAGGGATAATTTTATTAGGGAAAGAAATGATTAAAAAGAGGGAGGAAGGAAAAACAGGTGGAAGTTATGCACGCGCACGTGTGCCAATCCATTGCAGGGTACCCAACACACACTCAGTCACACACTGTGGGCAATTTGGAAACCCACCAAGCACGGGGAGAACATGCAAACTCCATGCACACAGAGAGCAAACAACTATTTAAACGAAATTAAATATAACAAACTCCCCAGTGCTGTTTACTTAAAAAAACAAAATCCATCTTTTTTCTTCCCGTCTGAATGAACAGGGCACTGACCCGATCCCACAGGCGATCCTTGACTTTAATAAATCCAACAGCATGTTCTTTTTATCTCAGAAACAAATGATCTTCACCCACAACAATCTCTGAAGTTAATAAATGTAAAAGAAAAATTCACAGATTTACCTTCCTCAGCCATCTGCTTCTAGCAAGTTAACATAGAAAAGTTTCACATCACACACCCTAACAAGCTTACTAAGAACAAACACCTCTACATTTTTGATATGTCAAAATAAACCTATCTTGGGGGATTTTTCCATGATTTTCTCCCTAATTTAGTCGTATCTAATTCCTCCCCGTCACTAGGGGGCCCCCACATTAAGGCTACTACTACCACTCAGTCGGGAGGGCCGAAGACTATCACGCGTTTCCTCCGAACCACGTGACGCCAGCCGACCGCATCTTTTCCAACTGCTCGCTCATGCACCATTGGGGTGGCGTAACACACTCGGAGGACAGCGCTATCCGCTCCTTCCGCTTGCATGAGCTCACAGACGCTCGTGATCGACTGTAGAGCCGTGATTGATGTGAGAGCGCTAAGTGCCTCCCATCACACCCCGTTTTGAGAGCTCGGCCAATCAGCTCTCTCTAGGTCCCCGGTTGCGAGAGGTTACAGCATCACCTGGGAATCGGACTCGCGATCTCCATATGATAGGGTGAGCACTTTACCACTGCGCCGCCCAGGGGCCCATAACCTTATTTTTAATGCTAAATAAACTGGATATTACTGATGCAGACGTAGTGAAGCGCCAATCTAAAAGAAAAATACTTACACAAGAGGTATACCAAAATTCAAATAGGTATTTAGTTAATTTTAATTCATGTCTCGTTCCGTTACGCTGCAGGAACAACACATTTTAATTTTGAATACCTCCGAGAAAGCTTCTAGTGTTCAATAGCCACAGCAACATCAGGGAGCAAAATCCGATTTGCTGAATTCCACCTTGCTCTCATCGACAAAAGATTGGTAAAAATAGGAATGTTTGTAGTCAACACATTAAATAAAGTGAAAATATTTTTTCTTATTCTGAGGCATTATGGTGGCGCGCCTGCTTACAATAAATGTCACCTATACAGCGTAAAACAATTACCCCCCCATGCTTGAATCCCGTTCCCATTTCTAGTATAATACCAGGCTCTCCACTCTGAGCATGCTCTCCTCGATGGCTGTCGTTCCTGCCAGTCATGCTTTCATTTCCCGAATTTGGCACCCAATTATGTTTGATGTATGAAATGGCATTTGAGATGTAAATAGAAATAATGGATGTCGTTTAGGATTACATGATTTGTATTGTGACTCATAGCAGCTCTTTCTTAATTCAATTCCTGTCGGTTCCCTCTCCAGAAACACCATGAAACACCAACATGTTCATCTATTTACATGAAAAAAGCTCGAGATGCTCTAAAAAATATAGTCTTAATTTTTTTTTATACATTGAAGCAGTTTTTCATACAGCCCTAATTATACTCATCATCGTTAGACCACACAGGCCGCAGACAAGTCTTTATGTGACTCACTCCATTAATTGGTCTGCTTTATCTTATAGTCTAAAGTTTGTCACGTACCAAAACACAAAGGAGACAAATTACAGCTGCAACCAGAAAGAGTGTGTTATAATCCACCTGTTTGAGCATCAGTGTGCTGGCTGCCTGTTCCAAATCAACCTCAGAATACATTAGACGGTTTTGCAAAGCCCTGTACGCTAAATTGGCTGTGTGTTTCAAATCCAGGTTTACAGACATTAATCTCTGCATTTTAGAACATCCAGAGAGTGAAAATGGGGAAAAGTGGTTTTGTTTTTTTTTAAACTCAAGAAGAAATGTCTGATGTGTTTTACTTTACTTTGCATCGTCTTCGGGGCTGTGTGCGTGGAGTTTGCATGTTCTCCCTGTGATTGGTGGGTTTTCCTCCAACACTCCAAAGGCATGCATTAGGCTGTGGAAAGTGGAAGGTCCAAATTGCCCGTAGCGTAAGTGAGTGTGTGTGTGTGTGTGTGTGTGTGTGTGTGTGTGTGTGTGTGTGTGCGTGCTTGTGCCTCGTAATGGACTGGCACCCTGTGACCCGCAGGCCTCCTGTGATCCTGTTCAGAAGAGGTGCTATAGACAGTATAAAAGACAGGGAATGAGTGAGAGTGTAGTAGAGTCTTCCTTGTAATTTAGATCTCATTTTAATATTTTTTATCATTTTAATATGTTTTTATGTAATATGTAACCTGTCTTTAATTATTAACGTTGTCCAAATCCATCCTTCAAAGTACGCTCATAAAAAGTGTTTTATAACTAAATGTCTGAGACATCTGGGGGAGGGATTGTGGTTCGGCGGGGATGGCAGTTAGTGTTACGCCTTCCCTGGACGCAAACGGTGGTTCAGTGGTTTTCTGAAGAGTGAATAGCAGCTCACAGTGGCCACACGAGTGAACCGTAACACTGCTCAGACATTATTCATGGTATCGAAATAAAAGAAATTCAATTCTGTAATGTTGCAGCAACAGTAAACATCCTTAATTAGTGTGGTTTTACTTGTATTACTGTTAAACCTATTGTTTTTGATGTTTTTTTCCCTTTGTTCTGATTTCTGCATTATGCCATGGTGTAATAAACAAGCTGGGAAATGGGCGTGTACAATCCAATTTATTCGAGGACAGCTTAGCGGATGGCTCAGGGGGCAGCTGAATGGGCTGAAATTACACAGGTTGGAAAGGAACATTAGGTTTTTGTGATCATCCAGCATGACCGGGAGAGACGTGAGACACTATGTTTCAAGCCTAGGACAGGCAGTGAGAAAGCTGGGAAAGGGGTTGAAGTCAAGCATTTTGTCTAGACGGTGTTTAACTGCTGTCAGCAGCACTTCTGGGGTGACTGCTCTCAGATCAGTTGCGCAGTGTGTTGCTGCGCAGTAAGCAGAATGACACAGCCTTGTGCTTTGAAGTCATTATCAAAGGTGTATTAAAGCTTTATTTTTAATAACTTTGAAATTCTAATCGAGAGTAAAATATTAGCAGGCAGTGCTGTTCTCTCACCGTGGCATTTCCTTTATGAAGTTTTCACTGAACATGAAGCTCTTCCCTGTGTCTGGTACATTATTTATTTATCAGTGGGTATAAACTGAAGTTAGAACAGTATGAAAAACATTAACATTGTTTTATATGTCTAATTCTAGCTTTACTCTTCCCCTGCTGCTGCACACTTCTCACATTGTTTACTTCGGTATTTTTTCGTCCTCAGTTTCTGGGGAACACAGAGGTCGATCAGCCCAAAGGATCCGAGGTGGTGAGAGATGCAGTACGAAAACTCAAGGTTAGTGAGTGCTTAATGACTGAGGCTGTGTGAGGACATCCTCGCGCTGACCGTGCTGCAGTCACAGCCAGGAATAGCTGTCCTGAAACGTATTAACCTAAATGAATGGTGGTGCCAGCGGAGCCACCTGTTCTCAGTGTTCTCAGTGTTCTCACAAATCTCAGAGTTCCCTCAACAGCCTCGATAAATGGTGTGTAATAACTGCAGAAGTGCTTCTGTTATTTTCCCATTGTATAGAGTGGTCTGCTCCATAAAGCTGCCTTTCAGATTATTCTGCATCATGGATAAATGGATGGAAGTTACTTAAGTAACTGGATGGGAGGACACTTAGATAAATAGATGGAAGGATGGAGGGGGGGTGGATGGATGGATGGATGGATGGATACCTGAATACCTAGATAAATAGACGTCAATGCACTGGTGGATTAGACCTTGGATAGATTATTGAATGATTGAATGGATGGACTGATAGAAGGATGGATTATTTCTACTTTGAAATTTCAATGCTTAAAAACCAAAGAGCCCTTTAGGGTTCCAGAATGAATGCTTCTAAGGACATGAATATGATGGATGGATGGTAAGGTTGATGGATGTAATGCTACCCAGACAAAGACATTGATGAGTGAATGGATGAATGCATGCCTAGAAGGATGGATAGGTTTTATGTAGAACCATTGAGTGCTCCCCCAAATGAAGAACTCTAGGGTGGTAGATATTCAGTACCGGTCAAAAGTTTTGACACAACTTCTAATTTAATGTTTTTTTGTTTTCTGATTTTTAAAAATTTTTTACATTATAGAACAATACTGGAGATTCCAAAACTATGAAATAACACAGAATTACTTACTTGTTATTTCATAGTTTTGAATTCTCCCATATTGTTCTAGGACATAGAAAATATGTGACCTTTTTTTCTGTCTTAAAATAATAACCAGAATAATCAGATGTTCTAGAATAGTTCTTGCAAGAACAGTATTGTGTCAAGTGCATTTGTAAAACCCATCAAGCACCATGATGAAATCATGTCTCACATGAAGACCTTCCCAGGAAAGGAAGACCAAAACTAACCTCTGCTGCAGAGGAGAAGTTCATTTAGAGTCACCACCCTTAGAAATCACCAATTAACAGCACCTCAGATTAGATCCGTTATGATCATAAGTAGCAGATTCATCTCAATATCAACTGTTCAAAGGAGATATTTTGGATGCCTTCAGCATTTTTTACAGTGTAGAAAGAAATTAAATCAGGATTGACCATGGAGTTATAAGGTGTGCAAACTTTTGACTGGTAGTGTATTTACATTTATGCATTTGGCTGATGCCCTTATCCAGAGCGACTTACATATTTTTATCTCATTATACATCTGAGCAGTTGAGGGTTAAGGGCCTTGCTCAAGGGCCCAACAGGGACAACTTGGTGGTCGTAGGATTTGAACCTGGGACCTCTCGAACCGCAGTCCAATGCCTTAACCACTGAACTTTTTTTCAATTGGTTAAATAGATACAAAGATGAATAAATGTTTAGGTGAAAGCATGGATAGACTTATTTACACTATATGGCCAAAACTATGTACCATTTGAACATCACATTCCAGATAATCCATCCAGTTCCTCATTTGCTGTTAGAATAACATCCTCTCTTCGGCAAGACTTTAATTTCGATTTCAGATCGTGCAGTGTCGCTGTGCAGAAAGCCCGGTCCATGTAGACCTGTTGAGTCTGAAGTTCTTGCACTGTTCTGAACACATTTTGGTTTTTTTGCAGTTTCAAAGACATATCAAGAAGTCAGAGGGACAGAAGATCCCCAAAGTGGAGTTGCAAATCTCAATCTATGGAGTGAAGATACTAGATCCCAAATCAAAGGTGTGTTTATGTCAATCTGTATCTGCTTTGTAATCTGTGTTTCTCTTTCTCTCTGTGTGTATATGTTTGATCTACACCCCTTGTGGGCAGAAGAGAAGTGAGCATTCATATTGATTTTTATCTACCGTCTCACTGTGATACTTATCTGCAGGACTCATCGGAATGCAGCTTCTCTAAGAGACAGCTTTCGTTACTACCTCATCTTTTAGATTAATCTCTCTGATGTGTAAAATAAGTTTTTTTATGTCATGTAACAGGAAGAATTGTAAAACACTGCTGAACATAGTGCAGTACCATATTAAATTCAGACACAGTTATTGTCTATATGATGTGCGAGTCTTTCATCTGGATCAGTGTGCAGATGCTCAGTGTTATATCTGATACAGGAACAGCTGGTGTGTTTTCATCTTTTAATAGAATTTACGCTGTTGTTGTATTGATGTTTCTTGTCTGGTGATTCATCTTCTGCTTTCACCCCCTCCTTCTTCCTAAAGCATCGCTTCCCTTCAGTACAGCTGTATGCCTCATGCTGCAGAATCCTTCCTTATGTTATAGCTATAACACCGAGGAACAACCGATCAATTTAGGCATACAACAAAAAGCACACAACAAACGTGAAATAAACTTCAAATAAACTTCACATAAGACATTTTACCATTTTATAAAGTACTATGGTAGTTTTTTACAGTATCATGGGACTTATTTAATAATATAGAACTTTATAGAACTGCGCTACTGTATATGGTTCTATCATGGTACATATTTTGGTACAGCGGTGCATATTTTATAATATACTTTGAATAAAATATAATATAAAATATAGTTGCAAGTAACGATGAACGGGCCCAAGCACCTGTGCCATCGCCACCCGGGCGCACCACACAACCTGTGTGCCTTTTGAGCGCGCCAAGACCTCTAAATAGCCCTGGATGCTGATGTCACTGAATACGGCAGAATCTTTCTGGTGCGCCCGGCTGGGGATGGGGCGGGTGCTTGGGCCGATCATCATTGCTTGCATCGTTGCTTGAGTCTAGACCTGAGCAACTGAAACAACCCCAGATCATAACACTGCCTCCACAGGCTTATACAGTGGACACTGTATATAGGGTCAATCTGTATATAGGATCTATGGAATAGGGTCAATCTGGATCTATCAGACCACATGACTTTTCCCATTGTTCCATAGTCCAATCTAAAGGAGATGCTCCCTAACAAAGTGAAGCATTTTTTTCTTCTGATTAGTCGCTCTAATAAGTGGGTGTCTTTTCTGAAGTGTCTTTTTTGAAGTTGAAGAAAACGACAAACATCAAGGTGCTTTGTCACAAAGACTTGCCTTTGATGGAAAACATTTATCTTCACCTATGTTGCCTATTACACACTTTTTATCAACACTATTTAATTATCTAATAACGGAAGACTCTGCATTTTCCTTTTTCTCATTAACACATGGCATTTCAGCTGGACATTATATTATTATTATATTTATATTATTATTTTTATTAATAAATTCTCTTCACAGGAAGTGCAGCACAATTGCCAGTTGCATCGGATATCCTTCTGCGCAGATGATAAAACAGATAAAAGGATATTTACATTTATCTGCAAAGACTCCGAGTCTAACAAACATCTCTGCTACGTGTTCGACAGTGAAAAATGTGTAAGTTGATACGTATTTATTGTTCATTGTTATGTAATTGCTTGAAAACAACAGTGGCTGTGTTATGATTATTGTAGAAATTGCACAGATTGCTATCCAGACCTTAGATATAACTACAGACTTTTAGAGTTAAACTGGAATTTATGCTTTGTGCTGTGAATTTAACGTGAATTTATACAATGCATGCCATCTTATGTTGGCTTCAAGGCAAGTCCTTTTAAGGTTGTGGTCTAGACGCTATTGAAGAACAATCTGGCGACCTTAGAGGTGACCTTGGACCCTGAAGTAAAATATAAATATTGATGCAACTTAAGTCATCAACTCTGAATACCTCCTATAGCGAGAAAATCCTGTTTGGAAAAAAAAAAATGAATGGTTATGCTGTTATATTAATGAAGTAACATAATATACTGCTCAGAAAATTAAGGGAACATTTTCAGCTATAGATACAGTGGTACCTCTGCAGGTCTCAAGGCGAAATTTTGTATTGCAAAACATTTTCCCATAGGAAATAATGTAAATGCAGATAATCCGTTCCAGACACCCAGGAATATTACCAATATTACCCATTTCACACGCTATAATTATGTATAAATTATGTTTGCATATAAAACAATTGAAACATTTAGAAAAGACATGTAAATGAACTAAAATATGAAATAAATAGACATTAAACCTCACTTACCCGTAATTTATTATTCCTCTCGGCACCGCCTGCTTTAAAAACGAAAATGAAAGCAGCTTCATTTTATTCTTGCCGACATACTTGCTTTTTGCAAAAAAAAAATAAAATTTTTTTTTGGAAGGTTAGGTTGATGGATGTAACACTTTGCCTGTCTTTCCACTAAAGCAAACAAGTTTTGAACGGCTCCCGGACAAGCGCACAATGTAGGGCTCAAGCCTTTGTGTGGTTCCACTCGGTTCGGTTGCTTGTGTGCCAAAGATGTTTTACATGCCGAGGCAAATTCCTTGCAAGATTTCTCTTCTTAAGGCAGGGCGTTTGTATGCCGAGGTACCACTGTATAGATATAGATATAGATAAATATAGTGGGACATTCAAGTCAAACCGGGACTAAACATGCCTGAGTTTTCCCTGTGCTTTTTAGGCGGAAGAGATCACTTTGACTATTGGCCAGGCGTTCGATCTGGCATACAAAAAGTTCTTGGAGTCAGGAGGGAAGGACGTGGAGACCAGGAAACAAATAGCAAGCTTGCAGAAAAGAGTAAGCTACAAGCCTTTCTGCTAAAACACATCGCAGCTTTTCCTCTTTCTTCAGACACATCCACTGTAATGACACCGCTTCAGTCATCACCAAGCACCATGCTGAAAATTGCTTCCTTAAAAAAACCCCTCTTAGCATACACCTTGAGAAAATTGACTTCACTTTTCTCCAAACAGATTCAGGAGCTTGAGACTGAAAACTCGGAATTGAAAAAGCAATTGCAGACGCTAGAGGAACAACTTCTCATCGCTCAAGTTCCTCCTGTAAGGACTGCATGGAGTGTTTGTGTGTGTGTGTGTGTTTCTGTGTGTGTGTGTTTGTCAGTTTGGGAAAATGCTATATATTAACTGCCTCTTAAAATCTCTGAGCTGTCTGATCTGTTTTCCTGCAGTTGCTTCACATTAACTCTGCTAACGAAGCCTACATGCTGCAGAGACCCTCGTCTCTCTTCTGGTGTCACAATCTGACCTCCTTCTCCTGTCTAGAAATCTCTTCTGTCACACTAACGCCAATGAGCTCTCCCGACTCCAGCGTATCGGCTGGAGTTTTGACTCCTCCTCCTGCCAAACCTGCTCTGCCGAAGCCTCCCACCGGAGCGGGGCTGCCTCGGCCAAGAGTAATAACCAAAACAAAATCAAGGATCTTTTCTTTCTCTGACTCTATCACTGATTTTCCCTTTTCTCTTTTTTCTACTGTAGTATCATGCATATTTTTAGTACTATAAATAGTATTCGGGCTCTGCTATCCAAAATTCCACCAAAAAATATAGCATGCATACACAGAGGTGGGAAGCGTATGCCAAAAATCAAACGGCTTGCTGTTATAAGAACATAATCAACAATGGCATTGCAGCTTGATATCAAGTGAAGTTACAGTTACCACGCTGTAGTTTATTATTCTCACGGCAAGAATTTTAAGCAATTATATATATATATTTTTAATTGATTGAAGAAACAATATGCCATGCGTTTTATCCTTTTATGCACCTTATGGCTATTTTGCCTTTTCCTTCACTGGAACTAAAAGGATCAAACCTGTTCCAGCATGGCAAGGCCCCTGTGCACGAAGCGCACTAAATGAAAACATTGGTTTGGAGAAGGAAAACTTGAAAACTTCCACCACAGAGCCTTTGGCACCATAAGCATCATCAGTGACCTCAGTAATGCCATTGTGGATGAATGATCTAAAAAAAAAAGTCTAGTGGAATGGGATGCTCAGCCATCAGGACATCTGGGTTGTCCAAAAACTTTTGGCTATATAGTGCAAAACAAGTTAGCTCCTGTTATTAGATTTTAGATGCCTTATTTTCTCTCTCCTTGAGATTGGACCGGACAGGCTGGCCTTTGCTCCCGGCGGGCATGGGTGAGCCTTGGGTGCCCATGATACTGTCACCACTTTACTGGTGTATAGTTGGTGATCAGTGTTGTTCAGTTTACCTGGCAGTGGTGTTAGACTCATCTTTGTCTTCTTATGTGCCTCAGTTATTAAAGGGGTCGTGAAACAATGGCCTCGTTTTGTTTTATACAACATTTCTAATAGTCTACAGATGTAGTTAATATGCAGGGGAAAAAAAGAAACTCTGCCTCTGTAAATATACGTAGAAGTTACTGATCTTGTAACTGTTTTTTTTTTTTTGCCAGGGCGTCAACAACTCCAGAGCTCCCACGGATATTTTTGACATGGTTCCGTTTTCTCCAGTGGCGCCTCTGGTTCCTCTCCCGGCCAGTAATTCTTCACCTCCTCCACCTCCAGTGAGACCAACAGAGATCAGTCAGTTTCTTCTACAGACATCATATATCTTTGAAATTTTCCTCTATCCCCTTTATTCCTGGAGGATCACTTAGTATTCTTCCTGCTTTATCACACCCACTTCAATTAAGAAAAAGGCTGATAATAGGATATGATACTAATCTGATACCAAAATGTGCAGGACCATAGTCGAGAACCACTGCTCTACCCGGTATTGTTTTATTAATTTATCTTTTTTTGCTGTTATATACTACGTTCCAAATTATTACGCAAATGATATCTTTTTCTGATTTTCATAATTAGTCAATGCAAATGACAGTCAGTATAATTTTCTAGTTAT
>JAOVVA010000051.1:3038710-3050850 GCA_028565275.1 Leiocassis micropogon
GTGGAACAACCTTCTTCAGTACTTTTCCTTTGATTGGGTTTATCTGGCAAACTAATTATCACACGTGTCTGAGATTTATTTCAGTGATCCAAAGAGCCCCGAGACACAACACCATCCATGAGTTTCATTTAAAAACTAAACATTTAATGTTTATGACACTTACATCCAATTTGCATAATAATTTGGAACACAGTGTAGACACATATTGAGATGTACAGCTCTGAGCAGTTAACAATAAAGACCGTAACAGAGCAGGGTTGTACTTGGGATCAGCAACTCTGTACAGTATAACCAGATGGTCTTGTTTCAGTATGAGAAACCTTATTGCTAGTGATAAAATATATTGTAGTTAAGATTTAGTTAAGTCTAAAGGCTGTAGTGCTGACAGAACAGTTTTGAAAGAGATTGCATTCAATTTGCCACATAAACAGAAATCCAGGGTAATTTGCTATCTAGGCTTCTAAAGTCAGTTTCTTCAAATCCTCATGTGTCTGATTGAATCGCATTTGTTAAGGAGATCGAGCAACCATTAAAGCATCCATCAAGATCTCAGTCGCACCAGTTGAAGCCGTATTTCCATCAATTGGAGCTCTATCTGTGTTCATTGTCATGGTTGAGAAGGTTATTTTCTCCATTGTGGTCCATTAGAAGTTACTGATTAAAACTGCAGTCAGCAGATTAAAGGATTAAATCATCTCAGTAATGTATTATAGTCATAGCACAGTGCTGATTACACGGCATTAGCTTTTCATTCTTTTCTGATTGAAGGTCTGATGGTAGAATAATAGCGTAGAATAATCTGTTCTCTATATTTAGTTTCTAAAGTAAATGCAACACATCCAGTGAGCATAAAGGCATTTTTGTAAGCAGTGAATGTTTATTAAATGTACATTTTGCAGAAAAATATATGAAAACACATTGTGTGTTAAAATTGGAACATTTGTGATATGTTTAGTGAGCAAGAGCACAAGCTTCTTATCTCCCTTCCCATTTTTCAGCAGCATTTATCACGTCGTTAATGAGAAATCCAGCATAGACGCAGTGGAGACGATGGTGCAAGTGTTCAGCAGTGGTGCCGAGTTACCCCAGGGAGGTGGCTTGTTAGGGATTTTAGAGATGACAAATATGATGACATTGACGGTGGAATTAGCATGAAAGTTGAAGCTTTGGGTGTTGATCAGAGGGAACAGTGTGTACAGATGAGGAGTTGAGGAAGCTGGAAAGATTTAAGGACGAAAGAACCGATCGCTCTGTATAGGTCTAGGTCAGGGATTATCAACTCAGGTTCTGCGGGGCCAGTGTCTGCAGTTTATAATTCACCAACACCTAAACACACACACTGAAACTAGTAATAACAGATTAGTTGAATTAGATGTTTGTGCAGAAGAATCACCACATTGTGTTGGACACTGGCCTCCAGGACTGGAGTCAAAGAACCCTACCGGTGCCACTATGGGAATGAATCAAACAGCATTGTGGGTAGTGTAGGGAACTTTTAAGCAAAGTGAGAATAGAAAGAACATCGCAATGAAAGGAGCTTAAACTGAAAATTCAACCAGTTCAAATCATAAAGATTAATATATAAGTTAATATGCAAGGGTTGTCGTTTTCTCTAAATATGAATGTTTAACTAAGAAAAATATACCTATTGTGTTTAATCAAAAGCCATGAAACTTGAAGAAACTGAATATGACCCATCACATCAAATCAGAATTAAGGCACATTATGGGTTAAGGATATTTTCGGGTTCCTGGTTCAATAAGATTCATTTTGTTACCAAGTTTATTATTGTATCATGTGTGGTTCCTGAGATATGGCCAGTGAGAGGTTTTAATGCGGGGGCTCAGAAAAATCCATTAAAATCCTATTTTTAGAATAATTAATGAAGTATTTCCTGATGTAGTAAGAAAGAGAGAACCTCACACTCAATTTGACACCAGAATTTCCTTGCTACCTCTAAAATAACTTTACCAGCACGGTTTTATAGCCAAAGAAATGTTTTTTTTTTTCAATCAAAACTGGAGTAACCAGCTTGGGTTGGGTTCCTTAAAGTGCTTTAAAACAATGTTTAGAATTAAAACTTTCTCGATTCTGTTAAAGGATCAGGAAGATAAGGTATTTATCAACTGATTTTTGCTGAAATTGAAGATTCAGTACATTTCAACTTCTTCACTCTATTGGCCATAGTGCAAAAACCTATGCGACTTAATTTCTGACTTGATATGACAGGTCAAGAATGTGTATATTTAGGGGTTAATTAAACACAACTCAGGATTTATAAAAATTGACCACTATCATTAACATAATTGGTCTTTAACATCAAGCTACACGAGCCCAACCTTGGTCATCTTTGGTCAGTTGGTGCTAGTGTCCAAAGTGTGACAGTCTTTTTAAACATTAAACACTGGTATTCATTTATCAACCTTCTCAGCATTGTTGATTGCATTATGTCCATATTGTCTCCTTCAGGAAGGGACCTGTTTGGTGCCGAGCCCTTCGACCCCTTCATTTGCGGCGGTGCTGACTTTCCCCCAGACGTCCAGTCGCGGCTAGATGAGATGCAGGTGACTGCATGTATCTGAATTACAGCTGAATAGTTGTACAAGGATGGGCAAATAAATAATGGGAGCAAATGGACTGCTGCATAGAGGCAGCTGCAGGAGCATACGGTATGCACTGGCACGGTCACGGAGCACAGGCTCCCATCGGTCATTTCCATTCATATCAATCAAAGGAAAAGCTCTCCCAGTGTTTCTCTATAGTTGAGTCATGGATCATTATGACTTTTGCACTCTCGCTATAATCAATCTGAGCGTGTTGTCCCAGCTGCGTAGATCCTGCTTTGACCCCATTCTGATGTATGGATGTGGCCTGATCTCTGCCTGAACACCCTGTGTGTTGTCGTTTATTTAATGGAGCTACTTGGCAGATGTATATGTAACCTCATATTAATTCCTACTTCATTAGCTATATTTCTCATTGACTACTTGACGTAGCCAAAACTTTTGGGTTGCTAGGTTGGAATCAATCCCTGTATTTGGGTGGCAACAAATGCTACATCTATAGAAAATAACACAACGTGGACACCTAGAAATGATCGATATAATGTATCAACTAGCTTTTTTAAAAATCATGATTCCAATCATTGGAACCATTAGTTACAAGTTCCGATATAGTATAAGTGCCCTACATACGAACATTCAATTTCCAACCTTTGAAGATACGAACATGTGCTTGCGCATGTTCAATTGCGGAAGTTAGATGACATATCCGGTGTACATTGTTACGTGCATGCAGCGTGCATCATTTGCAAGCCCAGGATGTCCAGGAGCAAGCGTATAAGCAGCGGTGATGAAGCTGGTACTGCTGAGAATAATGATGAAGACAAAAGTGAAAATAATTAAGAGAATGGAGGTGAACAGAACTAAAGGAATGCGATTTCTCATCTCATCGCCTATACTGCTCCATCCTGTATACATGGTCATGGTGGCCTGGAGCCTAGCCCAGGAGGCTTAGCCTAAGCCAACCTAGAACGCTAACTAGCTTCTAACACAAGGCTGAATTCCAAATCCTTTTCTAACCCGTAATCAAGGAAACAAGGGATTGTACATGCTAGCGCACTAGCTTGGCATTTAACGTTATTTAGGATTTACCACCAAAAACCCGGAAGTTAACGGAGCTGATATTCTAAAGCAGAATAAGTAGAAATATAAAGAGAAATTTAAGAGATTTACTGGACTGGTCACCTCCATGGTTTATTCTCCTCACTTTCTGGCTACATACAGTAGTACAGTACCTATAAGAATTTAAAGCTACTTTCACCTCCGTTAATTACACTACATGTCGGCCTCTAACTCTCAGTCGCCAGCTCCTCTAGCCGCGGTTAGTTAGTTCCACCAGTTGCAGAAGAATATGTGTTGGTGAAGGAAAATAGCTGGTTAAATAAAGAAACAAGTTATAATGTAATAATGATCATAAACAATGTTAGCTGAACTGTTGTATAAAAGCAGTATCTTACTCGAGGTCATGCTGTATTGCTGGATATGATTTTGTAACAAATGCAAATTTTCAACAAACAATTAAATTTACATGTTAAATCATCAAATAAGGAGTCGTTGTAGAGTTTTCAATATAGTACAAGGTGAAGAGACTACAGATAACCTCTTTTTGGTTTTATTGCCAATTTCTACACCTTCTTAGGAAATCATGTTATGCTAACAAATCAAACTTCTGCAAGTTAACAATCTTATTACTTTCTTTATCTATTTACCCACACTAGTTTTTTTCTTTTGAATAAGTTACAGAGTCGACCTCAACATTCTGAGTATTAAAATAATCGGCAGAACAGAGGCTATCGATTGTTACATTGCTACTTTATCTGTGCGACAATGCATCAGGTGATCCAGTAGGTAATCAGGTAATCATCAGGTAATTTGCTATTTTTTGAAACACACCATAAATGTAATTATCAACAGTAATGCATAGTAGCCTAATGTTGGTTATAGTACTTCTGCCATCCACTGTCACAATAGTCACATGACTGCAGAATGTCTATAATGAAAATGCTTACAAGTTTTCCAGAGATGAAGAAATGGGCATTTTGTTCATATATATATATATATATATATTATTCATATACAGTATATATACTGTATACCAAATTCTACAGATATACAACAAGTATATAATATAAGTATACAACAAGTTTTAATGATGGGGTGGCCATGCTTCAGACGAGAGTGGCTCCGGCCATGGAAACTGATAGGACCTGGTTTCACAGTCGGCCAAAACATGGTAGTATACTGGTGCTACAAAGTGTTTTACCTACATGTAAATTTTGCAGATAGAATCATACAACACTATTTTTCACAATACTTAATGCATCTTAGTTTTTTTGTAAATATGCATACACACTCCCCAACCAATCTTCTATACCGCTTTATCCTGTATTCAGGGTCGCGGAGACCTGGAGCCTATCCCAGGAGGCTTAGGACACAAGGCGGGGTACACTCTGGACAGGGTGCCGATCCATCACAGGGCACACACACATACACTCACACACTCATTCACACACTACAGGCAATTTGGGAACGGCAATTAGCATAATCTACATGTCTTTGGACTGTGGGAGGAAACCCTCCAGAACATGCAAACTCCATGCACACAGAGACGGGAATCAAGCCTGGCCGGGAATCAAGCCCTGGAGGTGCAAGGCGACAGTGCTAACCACTACACCACCGTGCCACCATATGCATACACACACATTATTTTTAAAGCTTTTACCAAAAAAAAATAAAAAATCTCTCTTGCAAAGCACTTATGTAGCCCTGGAATTTTAGTGGTATATGTGTTAACAATAATTATTGGGAAGATAACAAGTTTACAAGAAAATGTTGGAATAACGTAGTTTTGGATTTCTGCCAATGTCATTATCTAAATACATCACTTTTTAAAGGTTTCTGCAAGTTTTACTCAGTTGCTGATTTAAGTATTTTTGTAATCAGGCGTGTGAAAACTGATAAACACCATCCAAGTAAAGTAGACTGTATCAGTTAATCACAGAGGGAAAGTTGTATGAAGGGAACTTGAGCTGAATGTAAGTATCACATGAATAAATCACCAGAAGAGGGCACTGTCTTACAACATTGATGTGTTTAAATCACATTTTGAAATCAACAATGGCTGATAGTGGTATTCAAATCGAAAAAAAATAATAAAGTGCTGTAATTTTCCCAATTATCGAACAAGCTGCTTGTAATGCTGTTGCGTACGTCATGCTGAAATCTATGCACTGCTTGTCATTTTTTTTCTTCTTGAAATTTTTTGACACAATATGATAGAAAGAATGAAGGACTTTACAAATGTGTTTTGGCTTTTGTTTTATATTTATATATTTTATTGTCTGAGTGTCTGAAAAAAAAAAATTACTTAGATGTCCAAGGAACAAATATTAGCAAAACGGTAAGAGCTAAAGGAGTGTCATATACTGCCTGTTGTGCTCATTTAAAAAAAAAAGGAAAAACATCAGTATGCTCCGTTGCAATAGATGTGTCAGTCTTTCCAGTAGCTCTATTTTTACACTGTTTTCTGTCTCTTTCTTCTTCCTGCTCACAGCGGCAGCGATGGTTTGTACTCTCTTATTTTCACGTTTAAATTCATCATTCATTCACTGGTGTCAAGCTGTCATGAACATTTTCATATAAGTCATTCAAGTGTTTCATGGTCCTTCATGTTTATAAAGTTCATGCGAGTTTAGATAGTTTTTTGCGGAAAAAGAGGGGAAATACACACTTCCTTTCTTCTATCAAAAAGTTGGTGCCGAAAAGGTTAGACAGTGAAACACTTGAATTAAAATGTAAAGTAATTCGCTTCTGTTTTGCTTTTATTTAGGGTTATATTATTTTCCATTTTTACTTTAATTTGTTAATGTTGTTATTCTGTTATATTTATATTATACTGTATGTATCTAATCCCCATCAGAAACAGAATAATTCAGTTACAGTCTGTAGGTGTGACACTATGACATTACATGTGTACTCGCTTAAACATAGTTAGTTCAAGTTAATATTATACTACAGTGGTACTGATTATGTCAATATTAACATTCACTCCAAGTGTACAAGTATTTTAAAAACAGAACCATCTACTCGTTAGAACTGCAAATGAAAAACAGCAAACTCTTGCAAGTGATGATATACCTGTAACAGTTAGTTTTCCTTGTATGTGTATGTGTGCTTCAAGTCAAACTGGAACTAAGTGTTCCCTTAATTGTTTTTTAATCAGTATATATATGAAAATCTTATAAAACAGAATGAAAAATTATTACATTGCTGTTAATTCTGGTCAATACTGTTCATAAGTAAATACATAAATATATTTGCTCTCTTACCAAAAGGTTTAATAGTTAAAGTGTTATGCAAATCAAAAAGGAAATATTCTTTGTATATTTGTTAAATAAGTAAAAATTTGATCTATTTATGTTTAGGCTTAAAGTTGTGGAACATCCTTGAAACAAGTTACTTCCTGTTCTTTCTATGTTATAGCGACTATAAACCTGCATTCCCCTTACCAGCCTCTTTTTTTTTCCTCTATAAAGAATAGTAAAATAGAAAATGCAGCTTGTCATGTTACAATGAAACCACAAAGCACAAAGCCCTCTGTCCTGACGATATTCCTGTGACAGGAAAACCTTAAGTTACAATTTTACATCTGACAGCAACCAAGTGTAATAAAGACTCTTTTATAAATGTTTAATGTCCTCAGTGAAAACTAAACCACTATCAACAAGTACACACATTTCCAAATTTCAATCTAGGTCTATACCGTACAAACAGTCCTCAATGCGTGTCACTGTAAATCACTTCAGAATAAAAGCTTATTAGAAAGAGCACATTTATATAAATCTCTGATATTGGGACTTTTGCCCAAGCTGCTGTTGTAGAAAATTCAGATTGTACTGATCTAACATCATCCTGATATATGGTATTTATATAGGGTGACCAGAATTCAGAAACATATGCTACTACACAGAATTTAAAATGAATACATTTAATTGACACAGAAATGTGGCGGCAACACAGCAATGGTTGATGACAATAAAAAAAATAAATAATAAAATATATATATATATATATATAAAATGTGTGTATTTGTTTATATGGAAGCCTTGCCGGTGTCTGTTAACAAGGAGGCTTCAGACATCAAACTGCGTATATGGGTTTTTGGATATGCCAAGGTAGAACGAAAATTATCATTACTTATGTAACGTGTACATTTTACCACTAACAGAATATAGGAATGAGGTTTTTTTTTTTGTTTTGTTTTTTTTGCTCAGTGGGTAGTTGGTTAAAATGAAATAAAAATAAGTTCATATTGCCTATTTTGTGCTGAAAAAAAGGACATGTCACTCTATACTGTACAATTGAGTCCCATATATGTTTATTAAAAATATATATAATAATAGCTAAAATGCTCTTAAAGGCTACATAAATCTTTGTAGTGGTTTATAAAATAGAAATTACTATATTTCAAAATGAATTCCATATGATTTTTTTTAAAGTTTTTCTTTTTTATTGTTTTTTGTATTCATATTTTGTTCAGCTGCTTTTTAATTAAATGCAAAATGTAAATTTTTTTAATATATATATATATATATATATATATTTTTTTTTTTTTAATATTTTGTCATTTGTGTAGGTCTGACTTTATCATCATATTCATTAAGTTTTTTTTTTTTCTTCTTCCTTTTCAGGAGGGGTTCAAAATGGGACTAACAGTAGAGGGCACTGTTTTTTCCCTTGATCCGCTCGACGGTCGCTGCTGATGCCAAGAAGACATTTCTTTTGTTACTTAACTGTTTGCCCATTTGTATTAAAGTGCCAAAATTTGGGGTCTACAGTCAAGTTGTCAGTGTTTTCACCATGAGATTTGTATGTATTTGCATTTGGTATTTGCTTTAGAAAAAGAACGTATATTAAAATGCAGAATGGCAGATCACTATTTTTGTATGAACTGGCACTTGGTCATGGAGTTTGGTCATGGTAGCCTGTGCGTGTGCGTGTGCGTGTGTGTGTGTGTGTGTGTGTGTGTGTGTGTGTGTGTGAGCACTGATAGATGCAGGTAATTTAAAACCAATGGTACAATCTGAAATGAAGGGTTCATGAGGCACACCATGTTCTCTCGATGTGTTCATACAGATGTTGATGATCTCATTGTTAATTTGTTCTAACACCAGACAAAAGTCCACTCCATGATGGCATGCAGCATTGTTTTAATTAATACACTTACAAATACTGGAATATTAAACTTACCCTTTGTTAACTATAGATTACGTTTCATTATAGTTTTTCTTTGTTACTCTCATTGAAATCATTGTAATATTTTCTTAACTGGACGTTAATATTTTTGATGGATTTTATAACTCTGTAGCTGGATGGTTTGTGTAATAATGTGTACTTGTACTGCATTTTAATTTGGTATTATTATCTATTTTAGTATATACTCGCACCAGGAAGCACTTTGGGAAAGAAAAGAATTCTGTCCATATATTGACCTGATTATTATTTTTTTTTACTTTGTATGCAATATTTTAGCTGTTGTAGTCATTAAAGACAGTAATATGTGAGCTCTGGTGTTTTTGCATAATTTGTTAACTGACCGTTTCGAGCACAGTTCATGAGGCAGTTAATCAGAAAGCAGATCTTTATGCAGATGTTGTGTGTGGTTGAACGGTTTATTTTTTATACGACATGTCAAAAATATTTAACAAAGTTGCACAAAAAAACCTGAGGTTCTGCTTTCTTGTGCTCGTTATCACAGCATTTGTAATTTGAACTTGCTTGCATCAGTCCATCTTTCATAATTGTGGAGTTATCCTGTTTTTAAAAAAAAAATGTTAGAAGTTCCTTTTCTCATGATGAAACTCGAGCAGTAGTTGTGCGTCTGGTGAATTCTTCATCATGCCAGAAAGCCTCGTCTTCCTCAGTGATGGTGGTGATAAAAACAAGCTGGAGTCATCTTGGATTGGCCATCTTACTGGAATGATCTGGGTAAGACATTTTCTTTAGTTGTTTTTTTTAAGTAATCTTTCTCTATAAAGCTTCTTTGTGGACGTACCCCTCCATCGTTTATTATTAATTCATTGTAAGTGTATACAAAACATATATTAAATAACATTAGAGTTAAAAGCATATTCACAAAATAGTCAACAGTGATATTTCATTAAAATAGTTCAGATTTTACACAGTACAACACAAAGACATTGTTGAATAATATGCTTAAGAAGAAGAAATTTTAAGAGTATTTATAAGAAAGGACATTTTGATTACTGATCTCTGATGCCAGTTGAAAGATGAATTTCAGTCATTTGTTGAATGTAAAGAGATCTAAGACCTCAGATGTTAGTTTTTAAATATGTAGCAAATGCGCCAATCATATGAATGTACAATTCAGTTTATTGTGCTAAAAAGATTTCATGCATCAAATGGAAAAAAGAAATGAAAAGAAGTAAAAGAAACAACCTTGAATAAAATTTAAAAAATCTTAACAACAAAGAACGTAGGCCTTACCAAGCATTTGTGTTAATTTGCAAAGCAATATATATGAAGGAAAAAAAAAAAAATATATATATATATATATATATATATATATAAATTTTTTTTTTATTTTTTTTAATTAATTTTATTTTTTTCAGTCTGTGAAATAATTTTGAGTTATTTTTGATTACATTCTCTGCAACATTTTTCAGGAATTTGTAAAGAACAAAATAAAGGAAAGTGCAAGAATGGTATTGTTGAATATGCTTTAGAAATAATGGCTACATGATGATTCGATTATCATGGGTTACTCTATATCATCTATATTATTGTATTTACACAATATGCTCAAGTTCTGCAGTAGCGGATCCCCAATGAATCCAGTGTGGTTAAAACCCAGAACATAAAATATGCCACAAGAACAACCCATGAAACTTTCAGATAAAATGAAATAAAATAAAAAAACAAATAAAAATCATATTTTTAATGAGACGCTGAGTTTGTCAGTGTTGAAGAGATTTTATTTGCACCCCCTCACCCTGCTCTGTACCTTTTTTTTTTTTAAATTATTATTATTATTTTCCTGGGAGAAGTGTTGTGACATTACATCGCACCACTGACTTGTCCCAGTTTGTAAAGACGAGGTAGCTTACGCTAAAGACTCGATGTATTCAGTATTTAATGGTCAATTGCATTCAAACGTCATACAATGCAAACGTAACAGAATAGAGTTATCAGTTTTAGGAACAGTTTTTAGGAGAAACCACTCATAATGCCATAAAGCATTTCACCTAAAGACCAAACGTTTTCCTCTATAGCACCATGTGATTTGTTTAAAAACTAAAGTAAAAAAAAAAAAGAAAAAAATATATACTATTGATCACAAAAAATAATATTTCATTGTGTTTCAATTCTAAACTAATCTAGCCTTTCAGATTGCTGGAATGGACATCACAGTCTCAAACAACAGTTAAAGGACTGGAGTTCACTAATCTATCTCAGTCAAGCCAAAATGGAGCCGAACAAATGCAATTTTTGTTTTAATATTTTAATTAGAAACTTACTAATAAGGGCCAGTTATTGGAAAGGCACAATAAATATCCTGCTACAGGGCCGGAACAGTCCACAGTACATTATGTACAAGGCTGAGCTTCTCAGCAGTCAGTTCAAGAGTCTCAGGATTCTCTTCAATGCATCTTTGCTCTATTTTTTATTTATTTTTCATCATTATTATTATTATTATTATTATTACTATAATTATTATTTTACAAAAAGCAAACAGGCCCAATGTCGATGCCAAACTCCTGATCCGGGCGACCAACGTCCAGAGCTGCAATATCCATGATGGGTAACCTTGCTGTTTTCTGTGTCCTGTACTCAAAGACAGTCTTTCCCCATCTACCCTTTGCTTGCTGTAAAAAGAGAGAGATAGAAAAAGAAAAAGCACTTAATCACTGTGACACATTGCTTACTCTGAGGACTGAATATTGCTGAATATTGCAAATTTTTTCCATGATTTAGAAATCTGGAAACAATCCACATTATTAGTCTCTTGGCCTATTTAATAGCACTTACAGTATACAACAGTTAGTTCTAGACTGACTAATCTCATTGGATGAGAGGCATGAGTAGTGATGTAGTAGTAGTAGGGACCTTTAACTATACTGTATGTATCGCTCCACATCACAACCATTAATGTCGGTTTCAGCATGGGTGAAAGTAGGTTGTTACAGTCCACAGTGGTTAAAAACTGGGGTGAGCAGCTACAGTACCTGCCAAAACCCTCATTTACAAAAGCACTTTCAGCAAGAAAACACATTAGATAACTTTATTATCCCCAGTAATTGCTTCTAAGTGGTTCCAAATTGCCTCTGAACCGTTATGTTTATGGCTAAAGTGAGCTACAAAGCTAACTAGCTTCTAACACATGGCTGAATCCCAAATCTCCCTCTAACTCCTGATCAAGGACACTATGTGGTGTGTGGAACGAAGGGATTCTAACTTACAACCTAGCACACTAGCTTTCCTTTTAATGCTATTTGAGATTCAACCCGGGAACACAAGAAATTTACGTAGCTGTTAGTCTTAATGGAATATGTGAAAATA
>JAOVVA010000051.1:3058905-3072458 GCA_028565275.1 Leiocassis micropogon
ATTTATTGCTGTTCTTCTATACATAAAGGATACTTACAGCTGGCCCTGGTAGCCCTAACATTCCACGCTCTCCTCTCTGGCCAGGAAGACCTACAATTCCTCTTTGTCCTGTTGTTCCCGCAGGACCTGGTGGACCATCAGGACCCTAAACAGAATTATTTTTTTCAGTACCTTTGTTTCCCCTTTCATTCTTTCATTATAATAAAATAAAATTTTCCTGGAGCTAATACAATCTAGTGGAATTCAATTAGCAGAAACGTAAGAATTTGCATATTTCTATACTTCCAACTTAATATTACTAACCCTGATAAGTTAGCATTTAGTCAGCATTAGCATTATTAGAGACTTACAGTGGGTCCATCCTCTCCAGGGTCCCCCTTATCCCCAGGGCTTCCAGCAGGCCCAGCCTGGCCTCTTTCTCCTTGACGCCCTGGTGGTCCATGATCTCCACGAAGTCCAGGTGGACCCTCTTTTCCAGGAGGACCAACTGGACCAGGTTGACCAAGAGAACCCTAAACAGCACAAAGGTTAGTTCTTAGACTTAGTTCTTTTGCATAATTTGCATTTGAAGCAAACAACATATATATATATATATATATATATAATTATTTAAAAATTAATTAATTAATTAATTTTTTTTTACTCTATATTACTGGCATACTCACAGTAGGACCTGGTGGACCAACTTTTCCAGGAGATCCAGGGAAACCAGTTGGTCCCTGGAAAATTTTAAATAATTGTTGGAAGTTTGTAGCATAGAAGCACATGATAAAAGTTCTATTATTATTAGGAAGGAAAGGCATAATAAGCTATGTTTACAGTTCTATTTACACTATGTACTTACAGGAGCTCCTTGTGTTCCTCTACCTCCCTTTGGTCCAGCCACACCAACTGGGCCCTATAAACACACATTTAAGCATGGTCACATTAAAGCAGTAAATATTTAGCAGTAAATTTTGTAAATATTTCTCTATAGTGTGTGTGTGTGTGTGTGTGTGTGTGTGTGTGTGTGTGTGTGTGTGTGTATTTTTAAACCTACCATAGGCCCTGGAGGTCCAGACAATCCTTGATGTCCAGGAGATCCAGCATCTCCTTTTTGTCCTGGCTCACCTGGTTCTCCTTTCACTCCAGGCTGACCATCAGGACCCTATAAATTGATAAATTTGTTTTTTTACCGACCAGTCAGTTGTTCATTCATGTGTTGTGTGGAATCAATATTACTGTAACTGTGCTGCAGAATATGATTTTATTATTAAAAGATATGTTACTTACAGGTGGTCCAGGAAAGCCTACAGGCCCTGTAGGCCCAGGCTCACCACGAGATCCCTAAAACATAAATACAATATTTACTATGAAGCATGTCTTTATAATTTATGCATCAGGAGCATTAATCATGATATTTAACACTCAGCAAGGTTTACACACTGGCATTGCTCTTGATCCATGTGGCCCAGGTGGTCCTTTAGGGCCAGGTTCTCCCTGTAAAAAGCATATATTAAATTCTGATACGTTTAGTATGGTATAATATGGAATGGTGTAGAATCTCTGGGACATTGGGTCTGTATACCTTTTCACCACTGGGGCCAGGGGGTCCTGAAGGGCCTAGTGGTCCTGGCAATCCCTGTTAAAGAAAGCTAGATTATGTAAACATCACTTCATGCATTTAAAAAGGTAAATGACCTAACAAGGGAAGCACTTTATCTATAGTTGGGCAAGTTAATACAAGCCCCCTAAAGAATTCCTTTACAGTTCTTCAGTCAACACACAAACTGTGCCAACATCCACATCTGCATTTATGTCAGACTCTGGGTTCTCAGGAAGTCGAGCAGTTCTTCCTAATTGTACTCACTTTTTGTTTTTTCCATATCTAAACTACTGTGTTGTATATAACAGGGAATTCAGGACAAAATAATTTGAGAGGTATACAATACATGGAGAAATAATCTGGTTAATCTTACTCTTGCGCCATCATTTCCAGGAGTACCCTCTGAACCTTTTTCTCCTACTGAACCCTGTTGAGGTTGAGACAAAAAAACGTTATACATTTGCATGTAACACATTCACTTGACTTGTAATTCTTTAATCTTGTTGTTTTACTTACCCGATCACCCTTAGGACCTGGAGGGCCAGAGATTCCACGTTCTCCTGGCATTCCTTGAAGACCTGGTGGACCCAGATCACCAACAGTACCAGCAGGCCCAGGACTTCCCTGTGAACAATGCATTTGGATGCTATATTTGGTTGTGGGTTTTTTCCACTTTTAAATGCAATTATTAATAACTATATAATATACATATAGCGCATATTATATATTGTAATAAATAATGCAGTGTTGTAATGTAAACAAATAAGAAAATGAACAACTATTACAGCAATTTTTCTTACAGATAAAGCTATTGCATACATGAATCCTCTTATTTTTTTTATAAACATAATATTATAAATCCATCCTTTGTGCAATATTAGACTATTCTGTGGACAGGACAACAGTCTGTGTAACCATTTTATTCATATTAATGCAATTCAATCATTCTGATGTAGTCACAGGTGTGTGCATTGTAGATTTTACTACATCCTCAAAAGCAGCTCAGCCAGTCAGACGGCAAAACTGATACTACAGTACTATGGAAATCAGATTTACCTTTGGCCCATCTGATCCAGGTGCTCCAGGGATCCCCTTGGGTCCTTGCAATCCAGGTGTTCCAAGCTCCCCTCTCTCTCCTGGAGTTCCACGCTCTCCCTGTCAAATAATAATTAATATGAATCTCTTTTGATTGTGTAAAGCTGCTATGCGACAATGTCAATTGTTAAAAGTACTATACAAATAAAATTGAATTGAAAAAAATATATACAGGCATGTTTAATATATCTGCATTCATAAATGTTTTACATATCTCATAAGGCATTGTATTAACTTTCCTTTTTATTTAGTACACTTTAGTATACCTAATACATGCAAGATTATCATTGATATATTTAAGACCTACTAGACTATTATTTTGAGTCGACTCATAACTCACAATGTAAGGCTTAATAAATAAGTAATGAATAAAAATAAAATTGAACCAAAGTCGACAACTCCTCAGAGCTTGGAATAAAGATAAAAAAAATTATACAACATAGTTACAGAAGAAATAAAGGGGAAGCTCACCCTTGGTCCAAGTGGTCCCACAGGGCCTCCCTCACCAGGGATACCCTAAAAGAAAAATAGAAATTTTTAAATCGAATATACACTGGAATAGATTCATAAACAATAAGATAATGTGAATTTGATCTTTTGTTATATTCATGTAATCACATAACCATACCTGATCACCTGGTTTCCCTCCCTCTCCAACTGGTCCTGCTGGTCCTGGCAGTCCCTACGGAACAACATTAAAATGGATCACATATTGAGCAACAGAATTTATCTAAGAAATATCTTCAAATTCCTCATTTAAAATTTTATCATAACGTAAGTACTATTAATTGCTTACCTGGAAACCATGCATTCCAGGAGGTCCCTGTTCTCCTCTGTCACCTGCTGGTCCCTAAATTATTGAAGTAAAACATCCAGTAGTATTAATGCTGGTTTAAACATGACTGTAATGCAGGAATAAAAGAAATAAAGGCTCAAAATGTAAAAAGTGAGAAACTTACAGGAGGACCAGTGGGACCGAGTGGCCCAACTTCTCCTTCTTTTCCTGGTAGACCCTAAGTAAATGAAACAAGATTGCATGATGAGTACAATAAACAAGATTACTTATGCTTATATATTTTTATAATTATTATTATTAATGGTACTCACTCGCTGCCCTGGAGGTCCTGGTGATCCTTGCTCACCTGGTTTACCTGGATCACCCTGAATTATGCCATAACGCAAAATTATATTTTTAGGGAAGGTTTGAATTGTCAAGATATAGTTTGTTAGATGGAATGTATAAGATGATGTTGATTAAGTTAACTCACACTAAAGCCCCTGGGGCCTGGGAGTCCCATTGATCCCTCCGGACCTTTAGTTCCAATCGACCCTGGAGGTCCTGGACGTCCATCTTCACCTGTTGGACCCTAAAAGGAGCACAGGGAACTATGTTTTGACACAGTTATCTGACTCATTTATAGCATGATAACATTCAAGAATATTTTTCCATGTCTGTGATGTTCCTGGAGAATGGCTGCTTTAAAAATCTCAAATAGGAAATTCATTGTACCAAGTTTATTGGTAAACAAGGAAAAATCATGCATGTTATGGCTTTGAAACTTTGGCCAAACTTACTGGAGGTCCTAGCTTTCCCTCAGCACCCTGAACACCAGGAGTTCCAGTCAAACCCTGCAGTAAACAAGAATTGCAATATATCAAAATCATTAAAAAGGAGACAAGGAACAATGAAAAAGAAGAATGTTTGTTAGTTTACCCTTGCGCCTGGGAGGCCTGGTTCACCCGTTCTGCCTGGATCTCCAGTAGAACCTTTGGGCCCAGAAACTCCTGGTATTCCACGCTCTCCTACTGCACCCTTTGGTCAAAATTGAGTAAAAGTAATTAAATTTTTTGTTGGGGAAATATCGACTAATTTATACTTTTGATTATCTACTCACTTTCGCTCCTTGTAATCCATCTTGACCAGGAAAACCCCGATTTCCAGGAGCCCCCTAAATAAAATATGAATGAAACAAACCATAAAATATAAATTAATATATCGAATCATTATTCCAAACATGTAATAAAGAATAAAGAGACAATCTGACTCACTCTCTCACCAACAGGCCCAAGTGGACCTACAGATCCAGAATCACCTCTAAGCCCTCGCTTTCCTTCTTCTCCTTGAGGCCCAATCACCCCCTGTGCCCCTGAGGGACCCTAAAAGATTAAGTGGATACTTTCTTACATCTAAAGCCTCTTGATATTATTATATTTAGAAGATTTAAACAGATCTCACACTTTATTAATGGATTCCAAACTTAAATCAAATATTTGAATTGAATAATTTAACTTACTTGTTCTCCTTTAGGTCCAGCTTCTCCTTTAAATCCAGGAACACCAACATCTCCCTAGACACAGATTAAGGATTACAAGGATTAACTAAAATTCCTGTTGACTTTAACCTAAGATGAATGCGTATCTGAACATATGCATGCCTTTAAACTTGTTTATATGTTAAAGCCTTTCTTGCGTTACTGAATCATATAATGTTTGATCTGTCATGTGTAAATTACAGTTTAAAATGCTAAAGTGTCACTTACAAGTTGACCTTTGACACCAGGCTGTCCAGTGCTTCCCTGAGGTCCTGGGGGGCCAGGTGGACCAGCCAGACCAACAGGCCCCTGCGTTCCAACAGATCCCTAGAGAAAACCACCGTAATTTTAGTGACGGTTTCCGTGTAGTTTAATTTATAGCTTTATTTTACATCTTATATCACGCTAATCGATGATGCTCTTGTACATACCACTGGGCCTTTGCTGCCTGGACCGCCATCTGTACCCATTTGGCCCTATATTGATCAAATTGTCAGAAAATGCGTTATTAAACACAAAATGTTGTTAATAAGATCTGTATAGATATGTATACAAAAGAACGTTTTGTCGGAATACAAACCTGTAAGCCAATTGTTCCAATTCTGCCTTGTAAACCTGTCTCTCCTCTTGGTCCCTGAGGTCCTTGGGGGCCTCGAACTCCTGTAGGTCCTGGCTGACCCTATTAAACAGCAACAAAACAACTACTTGTAGAATATGTTTTATATTTAAATAATTATATGTATATACAAATTTGGTTTAACATATATAGTATTTCTTTGTGGATTTCTTTGTTAAATTTCCGCTTAGAATCAAGAATTACTAGTAGTCGTTATCGCTTACCTTCATACCTGGTGCTCCGGGATAGCCTGGAGTTCCACTAAGTCCCAAAGGACCCTAAACATTGTTGATGATTGAAAAATCGATTAAAAAATTTAAGACATTGCTTTTGGTTATAACAAATTTATTACTTAATCCACATTGTCTTACCACTGGACCTGGTTTCCCAACATTTCCTTGAGCACCACGCATACCCTAAAGTGTAAAATAAATGAAGTAATATTATGACTAATATGTATTGTCTAAACATGTACAGTTGTAGGTTACTAACAAGTTTATTTTTTTTTTTAATGAAAAGGAATGTTGCTTATGAAAATGCAAACACCATAAGATGCCAAAAATAGCTTGCTTTGAGTTATGATTTCAATGTTTTTATTACTACATGACAAAGATCTGTGTTAATATTGACATAGTTAATAGTTGCAACATATTGCTAGCCATGAGTTATGATTCTATTGATTCCATTGTGTAAAAGTAATAATGGGATGTGTTATTAATAATAATAATAATAATAATAATAATAATAATAATAATACATGTTAGCAAAAGATCATCATGACGGGATGTGATTACATTTTTTTTCTTTATGTTTTAAACACTTCTCCTCATTATACTCACAGGTGTACCACTTGGCCCTGGGCGTCCTCTCTCTCCTGGCATTCCTCTTGGACCCTGCACCGAAGGAATAATAGATGCTTAATCTGTCAGCTTGAAACTGCTCATGAATTCAAAGAGCCCCTGGTGCTCTGCCCTGATAATACATTCACTTTATCTCTGGAAAGATTATGTCATAGTTTGAGTTGAGTTTAGCTTACCATGGGGCCGGGAGCGCCCAATGGACCCGTTCCGCCAGATTCACCCTAAGGGACAAACAAATGAAATGCTAATGGAGGAAGGTTGAGCAAATATTCTGGAATTTATTACACTGTAATATAATCAAACATAATCAAGATGTTTTTCTTTCAGCCAAACTGTAAGTGCCAGCAACATGTTAGGACATGATGGTGAATAAAGAGATTTAATGAACACATGATACCTTTGATCCAACTGCTCCACGTTCTCCCTTTAGACCATCTGGACCTTGGTGTCCCTGTAAATAGGCAGGACATGCTAATAATGACACATGCTTGGATTTATTTATAGAATAGTTCTTGCAAGAACAGTATCGTGTCAAGTGCAATTGCAAAACCCATCAAGCACCATGATGAAACTGGCTCTCATGAAGACCTTCACAGGAAAGCAAGACCAAAACTTGCTGAAGACGATATATATATATATATATATATATATATATATAAATATATAAATATGCACACTTAGGCATTGGCACCCCAATCATGGAACCACCCATGTCATCTGGAATGTTATTAAGACAGATTATGCTGACATTAAGTTCAGCATAACAGGAGCAAAACGTTTATCTTTTTCTTTTTCTTTTTTTTTTATTTGGAGAATCTGTGATGATTAAAGAAAAAGCTGTGGCTTGAGAGATTTAATGATATTCCAACATTTTACTCACTCTGTGACCCTTCAGACCTGGAGGACCTGGTGTCCCGGGAAACCCTCTGGCTCCCTAAACCAAGAGATAATAAAACAAGGTCAGTGGCTGTATGTTGTTATAAATATCCCTCTAATAGGAATGCTTAAATGTAGATAAGACAGATGGTATAAACCGTACAGCCGATCCTGGGAATCCTGTCTCTCCTGCACTCCCTGCTGTTCCTGCTTCGCCCTTGATAAGATAAGAAATAAGACAATTTTATCTGCAAATGTATATTTTTTTTACCTTGCAATATCATGCATCAATTCATTATTTGTCTCGTGGCTATATACAGGTACATGTGTAAGGGGGAAAATGTTATGTTACTTACATCGTCCCCAGGCTTTCCTGCAGGACCTTCAGGTCCTCTCTGACCAGGAGGTCCCTAAGGAGGATTCAAGAAGAACCTTTCTGAGAACAGTGGACTCACCACCACATTCTTCACATGGTAAGTAGTTTTTTTTTTATATCCTCTAATTATATCTGAGTGATTGATGGCACAGAGTGTGATAGCGGTTCTCATTCTGTCAAACCTTTTCTTATTGAAGAATTGGTGCAATTTATATGGTTTGCTCATTTACCAACACATTAATGACTTTAACACAGCATTAAGGCCTTTTTTAAATTCTGGACTAAGGCACACTTGTCTGTAAGGTGATGCAAAAGAAGCATCTTAATTATCCCTCAGCATAGAAGTAAATTCTGCCCAATAACAACCTGGAGGAAATGTGTAATTGATCAGGCTCAGGAGAAACTCTACATTCATGAGCAAAAATATTGACTCAGGATAACAGGACAACAGAGCTGGACCTACTGTATACCACATTTTCATTGTAAACTGCATCTTTTTCAGTAAAGAACCCAAAAAAACTGTAGTTCTCTGCAGAAGTTGTCTTCAATCTCAACCTCAGGAGGTTTGTGTGGCTGCAGGGTTTCATCACAACCAAATAAAATTCACATCTAATTGGTGTTTGAAGACCAAGATAGCTCCTGCTTGGCTGGAATGGAAACCTGTAGCCACAACGAGGAGTGTAAAAATCCTGACCTATAGACAACGATCTTTTCTTCCACATTGTTTTTTTTTTTTACAAAAGCTTTAAGGTTTTCAGTAATTTAGATTACATTGCATTTAATGTCATTTTATTTCAATGTTTTTTTTTTAATGGCCTGGTCTTTCACTTAGCAATTATTGACACAACCTGAAACACAGTATAAATGTGAACAGAAGCAACTGCCCATCTCTGACTAAATGTTTTTACCAGTTGTCCAGGGTCTCCAGCTTCACCAGGGGCTCCCTGAGGTCCCGAAGGGCCCTAAACAAGAGCACAAGGAGAAGTTGAGTTATTAGAGGTTGTAAACTGTAAACCTTATTAACTACTGATTTTTGGTACATTATCAGTTGTACTTGTTTTGTTGTTTTGTAACTTACTGGTAGACCGTTGGGCCCAGGTGGCCCTCTTGCACCTGACTCCCCCTAAAAACATACCAATTAAGAAACAAAGCTATTTACTTATAAACAAACTTGGGTTTGTTCAAAACTGTCAGCTACTGAACAAGGCCTGATCAGATCTTACTAGTTCTTTGGACAAAATAGAATAAGTGATATTTCTCAAGATGCCAAGGTCAAATCCGACAGTTTAGCTTAAATATTTAAAAATGGTGTTTAATACTTGTTTACTTGTTTAATGGTGTAAAAAAAGAGTTTAAATCACTGCTTTATACCCTTTGTCCAGGAATCATGGCATACTGGCCTGCTGCTTTATCACCTCCGAATCCTTCTGCCATCTGAGAGGACAGCTGGCCCTGAATAAATAAACAAACAAATGACCAAACAAGCAGACAAAAAACAAATGCAGGAAATTAGATGGAAGTCTTTTTCTCTGCATGCATTCAGGTAATGTAGTTGAATTTTATGAGGGAATCGGTGCAAAAAATATGCACCAACAAAAATTACAATAAAAAAACATATTTAAGTTAAAGTTTCATTAAATGTACTACTTGATATATTTAAAGGTCTATTTAAATGAAGATTTAATAAAGTATTTACAATGTCTGTGACATTACAGTGAGAGAAGAGAACATTAATCAGACCTTCTGTAACTAATTTAACTAGTCTGCTAAGTGCAATCTGAGAATGCATCAGTAAATGAGGGACGGTCAAGTCAAACTGGGACTTTTAATTGTGCAAAATAACAACACAGTTATGAGAGTAAAAGTCCCTTTATTTCTCAATATAATCCCCTGCTACACTAATGCACTTATCCCAGTGTTTCACTAGAGCTTGGGCATCATCAAGATAAAAAGTTTTCTCAGTACACCGGAGCCATGATCAGACTGCCTGCTTCACATCTAAAACGCTGGCCTCCCAAGAACTCCTTTAATAACCAAGGATGTGGAAATGCCATGGACTGTACAGAGGATGTGGCAATAACTCATAGTCGAGTTCCTGTAATGTGCAAGTGGTGTTGGTGAATGATTGTGTACAGTTCCCACAGACAGATGCATCTCTTCCGCAAGTTACCAATGAGTTATCTGTCAATTTTCAAGGATCAGGCATTCGCTGCATGTGTATGGGAATGACTGGAGTGGATTCAATAGCAATCGTAATTCATGGATATTCGGCCTTCTTTAATACGTTTGCACCATAAACGTCGTTTACTGCGGCTAAGAGTCTCATCACTGTAAATGTCATTCTGCTTTACATATACGTTTACAAGAAACTGCATCACAAGTCCCGGTTTGACTTGAACACCTCTTGTATTATTAAATTTTCTGTATTTTCTCAAATGAGCAGATGGGCTTTATTTAAAGCTGTTAAAAGCATTGCCAGAAATTTCCCATAATTTTTTCAGCTATTAATGAAAACACATTTTTTTCCAAAGACCTTATTAATAAACGTCCACATATGTACTGTAGTACTCACTCCAGGAGGATGGCCTGGTGGTCCAGCTTCTCCTGGCTGTCCAGGAATGCCAGGCTCTCCATCATATCCGGGTGGACCTTTTGCACCCTACAACCGAGAAATGTTTTATTTGATTATTTATTTCTACTTACATGTTCATATTGGTTATGGCATAGCTTAATGTAAAAAAGGTTCAGATGTTTCTTACACGTCTTCCTTTGGGTCCCTGATCTCCCCTGAATCCAGGAGCACCTGGTGGTCCCTGTTAATAACATATGAGGGATGGAAATCCATGATAAAAAAGAAATCGGCTGCAATGTGCTGCTGTGCCTGGTATGATTCATAAACGGCCCAAATCATTTGCAAGAGGGTAAACAAATTAATTTGTTTTGAAGAAAATAAGATATGCTCTACTGCCATCTGGTGTTACAAAGCACTAAAGATCAGAAACCAGGAATTTGTTGTTGAATATTGGTAAAAGTTTGGATAAATAAATGAGTCCAGTTCCAAGCATACCATGGGTCCTGGTCGTCCTGGAAGTCCTGTTATCTGTAAGACATCACATACATTTTTATGTTATTGTTTATGATTATAATACGATTTGTTACGTCACAACAACTGAGCTCATGCATGCAGTTAATGTGAGATATTAATCTAAATCATACATACTCTTGGCACATCTCCAGGTTCACCTTTCTGACCCTGAAATTAAGATGATCACAGAGGTGTCTCAGTTACAACATGCAAAACAGGACAGAAGGACTTAGCTGTGCAAAATCTGATAAGATACTAGGGAAAAAAAACAGGAAAAACACTTACCTTATAGATTCTGTCTGAAAATGAAAACATAACACAAAAAGGTTAATCCGCCATGTACATTAATCTAATCATATTCAGCTATGGTCATAGATAAGAAACATGGTAGACTAGGGGTTCTCACTTTTTTCCACTCACACAAACCCAAGCTAACATTGTGTATAGCACTAAGTGTTTTTTAAGCTGATAACTATAAAAACTTGACATTAACTATAATAACTTTTTTCAATAATTATTTGTATTTTTCGACCACTGCGAAAAAGTATAAATAAATAAATGAATGAATAAGTCTCATACATCTAGTGGTCCCCACTTTCAGACCTGTGATAGATACATGATTTTCTCATTACTACTTTAAAGTTTAACATTATAATAATATGCATCCTGTTACCACCACCGCCGCCACCGCCACCGCCACCGCCTCCATCTCTGTCCGGGTAGGTGCTCTGGCATACTGGGCAGCATTCACCTTCAGGAATGATGACCTTCTCACAGTTGGACACCTCATCACACTGCACATCATCACACAGGATGGTGCCACTGTCACACACACAGATCCGGCACGGCTCAGGTTTCCACACGTCTCGGTTGGTGTAGACCTGTCCGTCCTCAAAGCAGTTGAGGTCATCTCCTGCAGAAAAGGAATGAACGCCTGAGGTCAGTCTTTAAAGTGCATAGACCAGTCTGAGACTGAGAAACAGACAGACATGTGTTATTTCTGTGGGGTCTGATTAAAGCCAAACCAGTGAGAAAAAGTGAGAAAAAGCAATTACTGGGAAAAAAGGTTATCTGGTAAACAGCAGTGGACAGATGTGCTCAACTTTTTTGTCTAGACTGAAGATGATTCATAAGAGCATGATTAAAGTGACCCCGTTTTTTCAAGAGTTCAAAGATTGAGTTTTTCTGTACTTGACAATTTTGCAATCTAAATTACTCTAAAATCTCAGTAATACATACCACTGAAATAGAAACACATTTCTGCTGAATTCAAATATGTTATAATGAATAGTTCATATTTGCTGAATATGGCGCCCTATATAAACATGTCAGCCATCTTAAAATGATTTAAAAGCTAAAATGACCACGGCTAATCCCTGAACAGCAGGTGGCATCCATGAGCTTCCTGTTTTACCTTTCCTGGTACCTTTACCACAGAAATGTGCATCTAATCTGTACCTCCAAGCTCACTGGATGACAGAAAGCAGCAATGAATAATTGGTTCCAATAACACTCGTGGAAAAAGTACATCAACTTCAAAGAAAGGTATAGGACGCGGATATACAGCTACGCTTTTGGTATGATCACACTCTTGCTGTCAGTGTAGCAGGGTTGCATTCATATCAGTTTTTGACCAAACAGAGCACGTTTTTAAAGTCCGCTGGGCCTTTACACAGATTCCTGCTCAACATGCACCTCTGATAAGAAAAGCATATTTCTCCGTCACTCTGGGAACTAGATCAAACGGTTATATAACTCATGTTGCTGCATGTACTTTTTAAACCACATTAAAGTGCTTTTGGGGAAGAGACAACCGGTGCAGGGGGGATGATCTGAGTGAAGATACAGGAAATGGCTGTAGAAACTGCTGATTTGCATGTGTGAAGGTGGTGGACTTTTACTTAAATTCCTGTATGCCCTGAAGGGGGTTGGGATGTTGCAAGCATGAGTCATGCCAAGTTCCAGAGGGAGATCTGTTAGAACTGAGGAGGACCATATGGTCCGAAAGAACTACACAGGAAGAACACGCGCACAAATACACAAAACTGCGAGGAACTTATCCTACCATTTTTGTATTAAATAGTGTTTACATGTGTGACTCAGTGGTTATATAACTTAAACTTAAATAAACATTTTTTCCTTTTTTTCCCATATCAGAAAGACCAGATTAAGGACTCATAAATGATAGTCTATTATCATTTCCTGTCTTCTGATGGGTTGAATAAAGGTATTTTAAGGTAGTTTGCTTGATCATTGTTGTCATTGATCAAGCTTTATCCAACTATGGAAAAAAACTTTTTTTTACAAAATGTGTGTTTAAAAACACAGATTAAGTTAAAAGAACATTTATTTTAATATAAAATGTGCAAAAATGCCAGAATTTCCACAGATATGGTTTTTTTTTTTTTCAGTTTCTTTCTCTTGAGGTGACGTGCGTGTAAGTTATTAAATGAGATTCTTCACCTAATGGGCAACAAAAAAAAATCTGTGATGCTTTGTAATCAGAATGTGAAATACGTTTAGGGTTAAACTAAAAGCCACAGTTTAAAAACCGAGCAGAGCTGTAGACAACAACAAAAAATTTGGAACATCTTGCCTCACTATAGGGTGCTTTCTGAGATGGCTTTGAGGAACATTAGAAATTTATGTGGAGGGAAGTGCAGTTCACAAGCCAGTTCTGAAAACCACACCAGTGGGCTTCTAAGAAATCTCCCCCCCCCCCCCCCCCCATAATTCATTGCAGACCAT
>JAOVVA010000051.1:3080363-3098592 GCA_028565275.1 Leiocassis micropogon
TAAGGTCTTATATAGACAGGTGTGTGGCTTTCCTAATCAAGTCCAATCAGTATAATCAAACACAGTTGGACTCAAATTGTTGAACCATCTCAAGGATGATCAGAAGAAATGTACAGCACCTGAGTTAAACATATAAGTGTCACAGCAAAGGGTCTGAATACTTAGGCCGTTGTGATATTTCAGTTTTTCTTTTTTTATAAATCTGCAAAAATGTCAACAGTTTTGTGTTTTTCTGTCAATATGGGGTGCTGTGTGTACAGTAATGAGGAAAAAAATGAACTTAAATGATTTTAGCAAATGGCTACAATATGAAAAAGAGTGAAAAATTTAGGGAGGTCTGAATACTTTCCGTACCCACTGTATATGGTCTGAAAGCTATGAAAGCGCAGAGTGCTCTTACAGGGCCTATTAAAAGGGTGAGTGTGCCATTAATCTCTGCCTTGGGTTAATGATGTCGACTTTTTTCGGCTGTGGACGTAGGGGTTGCGGATTTTTGTGGAAGCATTTGATACTTATTGTAAAAGTTTCACATTTTATACAGTAAACCTTATGCAGAGCTTTAAACTGGTTTAAACCATTTCATGCCAATGGGGTGGTACTTTTATACCTATCTGTCTCTTTTATCTGAGAAAATGCATGTAGTGGACCATTAAAACTTATTTAAGTTGGAACAATTATACTTAATTATGTACATTTGGTTAGTAATGGTTTTAAGCTTGATAATGTAGTATTTATATATAAAATTTGCATAAGATCAACTACAAATAAAATAGTCACAAATAACATATTCATTATTATAATTGTAAAAATCAGAATAATAGTTATAAAATATAAACTGAAACTCATTTTAAAGTATAATAATAATAATAATAATAATAATAATAATAATAATCATAAAAGCATAACACCTTTTGCACAGTGAACATTGGAGTTTGTGCCCCCATGAGTCAAATGAGGAAATTAAATCATAGGGGAAAAAGTGTCTGAGTTTTACATGCTGGGAATGTTGTAGGCGGTGAGTAAAAGCTCAGTATGTTCACGTGATTAAGAAGGTCAAGTTTCTGAACAAATGTTGCAATCTGGAAAGAGGGAAAAATACTAAGATAGATATTCTAAGATATACTAAGATTTGGATATTTATCCAAATGGAAAACCTTAATGCTTCCAATAATTCGTCAAACGAGTAAGCATAGTCCATCGTGCATGGAAACAATGTTTGAAAATGTGAAAAAAGTGCTGCTCATGGATCATGCTTGATTGTTTTCCTGATCTGGCAACACACTGTTCTTTTAAGCTTATGCATACTTTTCCTAATAGTCATGAGCAGCTGCTTTGGCACTGTGTTGTGTGAGAAGCTTATTCCGGATGGAACGGATTACCTCTAACTTCACATCATCATTTTTATTTATTTGCTTATTTATTTTATTTTATTTGTGAACAACAGCATGATTTAAAAACATAAATGTTCGTTATAAGTAAAGGACATTGTGTACACAATGAGGTCTTAGTGGACATCTGCTATGTTTTACGCTTGATTATTAATTATAAGCATAAAGCAGATTGCTATGATGCAGTAGCTGAATAAGAGCAGTTAAAAAAGAACAAAATCAATGACTTAATTACTTTTGATAAGCTTTTTATTATTATTATTTAGGACTATTTATTTACAAGGGGTGACTCTCTCAAGATCTTACAAAGTATCGTCATTCCTGATGAGAATTAATTATGTAAACTTGTATTAATTTTGTGCGTTGTCCAATTTAGTTAAATTACATTTTTATTACCTTGCACTATGAAAGGACAAAAAGCACACAGCAATTTATCCCTGTTCAGTCTCAGACATTAAACATTTCTCTAGCCACAGGAAATACCGGTCTAAGGGCAACTTCCTGCAGGGCAGATATCATGAAAACAAACTCACTAACAAAGTGACAAATCTCCTCCTTTGACAAAAAGACAGATTTTTTTTAATGTCCCTCATAGCCATAAACCTATAACTAAGAACAGAACAATTAAGGTCTATGATTAAATAGATAAAGAAAACCAGCAAAAAAACTAAACTAAACAAAAAACATGGACCATTCAAACATCATTCCAAAATAATAATAATAATAATAATAATAATAATAATAATAATAATAATAATAATAATAATAAAAAACTGCACACAGTTTCACACAGGCAAAAAATAAATAAATATGGTTAAGTGTACCACAAGCGTAAGCTGGCTGGCCATGTCAGCTTAGACGCATATACCCATTTCATTTAAAATGCATTTTCTATAAAAGCCATTAAGCCCTATAAGCATGAATAATACACCACATGGCTCAGAACAGTTTATATCTTCATTTCCGTTTTAACCCAAAACCAGACTTTAATACACAAGCCTTAGTTTTTTGGATTCCTTTCTTGATTTCTATTTAAAGTGTGTATTGATCAAAAACATGTTCTTGACTTTCACCCAAAAAAACAAAAGGCAAATTAATAACAAGACAACATGTGTTACTTGATTTAAATGTAATTTACAACTTAAATACAAGACAAGTATTTTATTGGACTATAGAAGCCTCTAGCCAAAACACATGGCAGCGCAGTGCTATTTTCCATACGGTAACACCATCAAACCTGCCTTGGCCCAAAACTTACTGAACCATGCAGACGTTTCCACATAAACCGGTCTGGCGCAGAGGGACTGGAGATGGGTCCATGATTTGCAACACAGTCTTGTTACCGTTCCAAAAAGCACAGTGTGTATTAGTGTTCAGATGACTTCATTTACCGCAATTCCAAATGCAATGTTGGAGCTTTTGTCAGACTTTCAGTGTAACTTTTATCCAGTGTGGGATTCGACACCTAGCTTGTTCAATTTACAGTTATATCAATTTGAAGTCCTTGAGAGGAGAATTTAGTACTAAAAAATTAGCTGGGTAAGATGCTAATCTAAAATACTTTACTCAGTCAGTTAAACAACACAAGAACGCTGATCCATTATTGTAAACAGAAAGTAAATTTACACCAACAATTTTAGGGATCCAAACAGTGTCACTAAATCCAGAACCTTCGGTAGGACTGCTTTTAAAATGTTATAACCTGCTATATAACTAGAATCTAAAGCCACAGCATGGTTTAATTCAAGTTTATATTAATGGTTTCATTCTAATAAATTTTCATTTCTATAGAAACAAGGTAAACATTTCCATGTACCAAACAAACAGTTATAATAATAATAACAATAATAATAATAATAATAATCATAATCATAATCATAATCATAGCATATTACCTTTAAGAAACAAAACAAAAAAACTAGGAATGTTACACAATGCTATATGTAACCAGGGGGATACAAGGGGTGGAAGGGATTCAAGGGATTCAAGACCACCAGGCCAGGTGTTAAGAGGTATAAATCATGGCCCGTCTCCCACCCTCTTTTGCCTAATCTTGCACCCTGGCCAACAGAATGTATCTATAAACAATTAAAACTGTTATGAATTGAATAAAAAAATCCATTGCATATGGGGATTAAAGCGAACATGCTGTTATAGATATAAAATCAATAACCTCTTTTGTGTTCTGGCCTGTTTTTGAGCAATTTCCCTCTGTGATTAATAAAGTTCTTTGAATCTTGAATCTTGAATCTTTTTATTATTGTCTAGTGACAGCAGGCCCCACCATGTTTAACATATTAAATGACCAGTAGATTATATTGTAAAGAAAATTCAGGGAATTGATTAGGGTAGATTAGAATTGATAGGGTATTTTAGAAATAAAAAACAACCCTGTACATTCCATGACCCCACATAGATGTTAAAGAATAAATTCATTATTTTAAATGTACAGGTTTGACAGACACCCTTATCCAGAATGACTTACATTTATCTCATTACACATATCAGCAGTTGAGGGTTAAGGGCCTTACTCAGTGGCAACTTGGTGGTCCTGGGGTTTGAACCGGAGACCTTCTGATCATGACCTAAAATTCAGATGTTTTGCTCGTTACATGAACTTTAGTGCATGTTGTAACAGATGCTAGATGTTAAAGAGAAAGAACCTCATCCGCAAAAGTAAACCATTCACAGCCACCTACGTATATACCCATGAAATCCACAGGAACCAAGACCACACTATAAAATCCCTAACATATGTACTTTGTGGTCATCTGCTATATTTATATGAACTTTGAATAGTTATGGTCCATGTGACATTTTGACTGACATCATCAGTGGAGTTAAGGTTGCTTTTTGAAAAATATGAAATTTTTTTAAAAATTATGTAAACCCTGATTAATTTAAAGGAAACCTTAAATGAGGTACATAGGGAGATATACATGTGTACTGTATATGTAATAAGGTAAATTTTTGTTCTTCACTCTTTGTCTGGATCCTAAAATGTCCTTCAGTATATTAAGTTCGGAGTTCGGTATATAATCTCAAATGGCTAATTTATAAAGGCTATTTACCATTTAGTGCTTTTGATTTTATCATTTAACCTCTTTTATGTTAGTATAACCTTGTATGCCCACATCAAGAACACTGGATTCTTGAACTGACCCTTGGAGAGAACTAGCAAGAAATGATGAAGAATACCAATGCAAATAATCAGCTGTGGGTGATTTCTTGGTACTACCCTCCCTTACTCCCTGTTCTTAACTCTTATTTTTTTTATACTCCAGCTACTTTCCCTGCAATTCGTTAGTCATTTCAGGATGAACTAAAAAAGAGACATTGTACTTGGTAATGCTAGCTTCTTCTATGCTAATTATATTGTTTATAATCTAATTATATGGGAAAATCTTTCAATCTTGATGCAAAGCTAGCCTACATCTCTGAACAGCAAAGTCAAGAGTAGGTTTCCACAAATGCTGAATCATGTATATGCAATATGTTGGAAGTTCTGCTATAGGAAAATTCACTCCATCCTCAGAGCTGGATATGAGGGATTCAGATGATTGCTAGTTACATCCCATGTCCACGCAAGCAGCGGAAATGGACCGCATTCCTTAAACACGCTAGAGAACACAAAATGACCAAGTACAGGAATTTGCACTGCAATAAGAAGCAATGCCAGCTCTGCTGACTCATAAAACATGCTAATGCAGAGGCCCCATTATATAAATGCAATGGTAATCAACGTTGGCCTCCATAGTCCCTAGTTGGACTACAGATGTTCCTACAGTAGATGGATGGACTTCAATACTTATTCAAAAGTGAACTGTATTTTTACTATAACAGTTGTTACATAAAATTTATTATAGGATAATTAGAAGTAATCTACCTATAGTTTAAGAATGTTGTCCATTAACATTATAAGAACATTTATATGTCTTATCTTATAAACCTCAAAATTTAAAAACCATGCCATTTATTTACAGCTCTGCTAACATAAAATTGCTAGCTAATGCAAAGTTTGGTTTCCTGCTTGTAGTCCCAGAACTATGGTTATCTTAGTAAAGATGATTTCTTAATGTGCTGCAATACTCTTCCTAAAGATGGCGCTTCAGTCCTTGGTGTCTTTAATCAGGATATGTGTAGCAAAGAATGATCCATTAAAGAATGTTTGGTGGTGATTCTGAGGATTAAAAGACTGTTAGATGTAGTTTATCTAGTCAATGAGACAAGTCCACATGATCTTCAGACAAATGGAAACAGCTGTGTAAACACACAAAGCTTGTGAATCTAAAGGGGGCTTAACGCCCCCATTGCCTTTTGCCCACCTTTACATGCTCAGCAAAGGCTTGCTCGCCATCTGTTTCTGCACATTACATTCCCAAATGGTTGCATTGTGAATAATCCGATACTTATCGCTTCCTTCGATGTCTACAAATAGGAGGGGGAAAGGATTGCTTTCTGGCTTATTTGTAAAAGCTGTTTTGTTTGCTTACAATGATTTCCACCTTTTTTTCCCAGCTACAGTAACTATACCACTACATGCTAGTGTTTTTCATGCTCTCTTAACTCTAGTTGTTATTTGACACAGTATTTCTAACATCAGCATTATAACTTCGTCCCAAATACAGTTTGGGTAGCTATCGTTTGTTTTCTAATGACTGCCAAAGGAACCAGTCAAACATCTGGAAGTTATCCCCCTGCTCTGCTTTTTATTTACTTTAAAAATTGTTCCCACAGAGTGGCCTCATGAGCAGGATCAACATCTCTCATCCATGCCATTCAAACATCGAGGGGTATCGCAGTAGGTTTGGATAGATTCTTTTTCAGTTCAGGCTGAGCTGAAGATTAGCCTTCCAATATAGAGAGCTTTTTCTTCTGGTAGAAACAAAGGAGGCATCAAGTCATCGCTCAAAAATGCAGCACATGTTTTCCATCAGCACATTGTTGCAGACTTGGTTGAGTTCTTATTCTTGAACGCTGAGCAATGACTTTTTTCTAAAGTAACAATGACTGCAACAAATTTTGGAGATTTAAAAAATGTGATGAAATTAAGAATTCGATCTTTTATGTATACAGTTCAAAGATGGTTAAAAACGATGCCAAATTTTACTCAACTGTGTGTGTAGTATTACTATAAGACAGACTTTGTGATTTTGCGATTATAAGATGGGTGACAGAGCCTTTCATACAAACCAAGTAAATTCAATACTGAAGATGGTATTGTTTGGAATGAGTGTTTGTGCCTGTCCTTAAGGTTTTTCCTATAATTAAAAACAGAACAACTTCACTAGAAAAAACCTTTAGGTGATTTATTTTAAAGGGCATTTGTTATACTATTTCATTAACAAGGTACCAAAGGTCTCAGTCCACCCCTAAAGTATGTGTGTTGATTCATGCCATTTTAGTGTCTAATGTACAGAAAATGAGCTACCGCTGAACCCTGCCCCAAAAGAGAACGGTTGAGCTAAGCATACACGAGTGATGTTGTCTACTTATATGAGGTCACATTTTTTGTGAAACTTCAATTGGCTTGTTTGAAACCATGTCCAAAATAAAAATGGAAATAGGACACACAGTGTGTTTGTACACACACTGGAGACACTTTAGGCACCTCATTGTCTTAGTGGTTAGCACTGTCGCCTTGTACCTCTAGGAATTCCCGCATCCGGTCTGTATGCATAAAGTTTGCATGTTCTCCCAGTGGGTTTCCCCCAGGTTCTCCAGTATCTTCCCACAGTCCAAAGACATGCAGATTAAGCTTATTGGCAAATATTCTCAAATTGCCGGTAGTGTGTGAATGTGCATGTGAATGTTGACCAGTGATCCTGCCACAGTCATACAAAATAGGCATAAATACAATGGTCACCATTGGCCTTCATGGCTCCTGCTTGGACTACAGAGGTTCCTAGGTAGGTGAATGGATGGATGGATGGCCCCTTTAAATGTCCTTGGTATGGGAGGAGCAACAGTTGTTCACCAGTTAAGGATCTATGCTGCCAGCTAACCACTGTTGGCATTTAAACCATCAAACAGCTCTATGTTTGTTTCACATTAACAAATGCATCATGGCACTTTTTCAGCTCACAAGTTTCTTGTGAGCTGAAAATCAGATCTCAGATTTCCATTTCATTCAACATGAGATGGAATGATTTCCAGGCATCACGGTATGACTAAGTATAATGAAGTCTGGAACCCAAATTGTAATGCATGAATAGTGTGTGAAAAGTGAGTGTAAATGGCACATATGGGGGAAAATCTGCATAATTGTTCCTTATTAAGCTTTTTGGTTGAATGTCTTAGAAAATGTCTATAAATTTATAATTATGTAGCTTGTTCCTTGTCCTCCTACGCCTCATCCACAAAAAACATTTTCAGCATTTATAAAGAACCCAGATTCCCACAACCACATTTTAACTGTAATTTATTTTTTCTTCAAAACACATAAATGTGACTGTTGTGGTCCAAAAGCTCAACGGCAGATGAGGTCAATACTTTACTTTCACTGGGTAGTCATTTTTTTTTTCAGTTATAGCATGCAATCATACTTGATTCCTATCCACCATTTTCCATACAAAGACTAAGTTTACATTTGTTCTAAAACTTATTAAATATTGTATAATGCCTCTTATCTGTTTCCATACTTAACATTAAAAAAGTCTCCAAAACCACACAAAACAGCATGCTTTTGTTGAATCATATCGAGTCCAAAGACCGTTAATAAGCATCAGAATTCCAAGATAAAATTGTCAAAACCTTTGATTTTGATGTCCCAAGACTGGTTCAGGACTTACTACCATAAAATGCTTAAATATTAAACGCTAGCTGACTGAAAAAAAAGTTTTAGTGATGTTATTACAATCCCACTTAGCATGTCAGTGTTCAAAATCAATGTTAAAGATGAGCAACATTGTATAAACATTTTACAAACATTACAAAAGACATTCTCAGAATACCCAAGAAAATGTAAGAGATAAAATGAACAATGTTTATGGAACCCTAATACTCAGAAAACGTTCTGCTAACCTAGAATTGGGATTCTTGAGTGACACAAGACTTAGAACATAGTTATTATGCTGAGTGCTGTGCTAATAAAAGGAGGAACAGTTTGGGGTTTAAAAGGGGAATTAAGTTGACAGTGAGAAAAACACCTGTCTAACAAATTTGACATCACTGGCGAGGCAGCCAGGTACACAAAATGAGCTATTAAATGAACTTATCTTGCACAAAAGATCACCACAGACATAAAGACTAGTCTGATCTTGTTTCATCTACTGTTTATAGACCTGATCGCATTACATTGCCAAATGTAAAACTGTCCAACTCCAAAGGAACTTCTAAATCCAAGAACAAAATCATGTTTCTAATTTTATTTTTATGACTTGCTATGAAGCTGTGGCTAGAGTATCCTGACTTTACTGGCATCTCTCGAACAGGCCCCCTGTTATGGTTATTCACCGCCAGGTGGCGCATTTTGTACAATATTTGATATTCAATTCAAACTACAACTTGTAATAAAATAACATTCATTTTCACTGTCCGTGCACGTCAGTCCAGATACCATGTCATCTTCATCAAGACGCAAAATTCAGGCCTTTGTTTTAAAAAAAAAATGCAATTAAAAAACGTTGACTGAGTGACATCAGCAAGGGGGAAAAAGTGACATCATATGTTTTACATCTGCTGAAACACTCAGCGTGACTGAAATAATAGTGCTCAGGTGTTCTGGGCCCAGACGTGTGTTTTTTTCCCCTCATTTCTTTCTTCCCTTCCCTTGCTTGTTCTCTTCCTGCACCTCCCTCACCACATCTGCCCCAGAGTAGGGTGGAAGCTGTTCTCCTTAAAAAAAGTCTTACTTCAGAGTAAGACTGAGGTCCATAAGTATCATCATATTTTAGCTCATTTAACACATATACTTCAACTCATCATTTCATTCTTAGGGGTGCCATTTGTTGAATTCAGTGAAGAAAGTAATCTGTGGTCATCTTGGATGAGTTTCACAGCCTTGATAATACATTGTGCAGATGTAAGGGGAGTGTTCTGGGGCAATAAAGACCTTGAAGTGGGGAGGGAAAAAAAGGCGCAAAAAGAGCAGTAAAGAATCCAACAGACCGTAGATTGCATTGTTTCTATTTCATATCACACGTTTCTTGTAAACTGCAACAGCATGACTGATGAATGAATTGAAGAACATAATACCACTGTTTGAGGATAATTATTCACAATTAAATCAGCATTAGGGGATTTAGCAAAAGCCTCACTCTCATGATCAGTTCTAACTTGCACAAGAAGATCCCAAGCCATCTCTCATAGAGAAACCATCATGCAAACATATAAATCCAACATAGTTTCAAAGACAGATAGTTTAAAAAAACAACCGTGAACAATTTGTTCATCTATTTTACAGAGTCATTTATGACTCATTCTAAGACAATTCCGTGATGAGGAGCATCCAAGAAATCCAAGAGCTCCTTATGTGGAGTTAAAAGTTATTACATGCTAATTCATACCATCACTTGCCTTTCCATACAAGGTCTTAAGATACAATAATTAAACAAGGTAATTATATCAGCACATCTTTTTGTTTAGTTCGACTTACCACTGTTTCCGTCTTGGCATTTCACAAACAGTACTTGTGCCAGTGATAAAGCCAGAAATAAGAAGATCCTGGAATGCACAAAACTCATCATGTCTATATCCAAGACATGAGCCTCCTTTCGTGCAAAAAAAAATGGGGAGAGAGGGTAAAAGAGTCCAAGTTTATCGCTGCACCATGAAGACAGACTGAAGCTTTTCCTGCTCTCAGGAGCAATCAGACCCAGCCCAACTTTTTGCTCACTCTCTTTCTCTCTCTCTCTCTCTCTCTCTCTCTCTCTCACACACACACACACACACACACACACACACACACACACAGCTTCAAATAAGAAGAATGCTGACCACCCTAATTTTCCACCCCTTTTTGTCAGTGCTCTCTCATAAGCATCTACTTACAGACATGTGTGGTCGCATTCAACTACAGCCACGTTCACAAAACAATTCTTTCTTATAAAATCTTCTCTTGAGATGTGAAATTTTTCTTTTAGGTAAAAAAGGGTAAATACTGAACAATACATACAGACATACAAACTTTTTGGCATTATTGTTTTTTAAAGACTGTTACAAGGCAGGACTGTAAACCAGTTTTATGACCATCTTAAGGGCACCAAACTTAATTGTTGCTAACCTTTTTTTATTATTATTATTATTATTTTTTACAAGCGAACAAGAATAGAGCTCAGAACCAAATTTGGCTTGGTGTAGACAAAAAAAAGTAAGGAGGATGAATAAAGAAAAAATGATTAATTGGTTTCTAGCAATGTGAACTGACTGCAGGTATTTCCTGTGGTTCACGTTTAGTATGATTTTGTCCAGTAGACTGTTTTTGTTTTTTTTTAGCAATAAACCGCAATGGTGGATTGTTGAGTCTAGCTGATTGTTCCTCTTTTTAATCAAAAAAATCAGTAAAATATTTTTAATCTACTCATTATGGTAAATAAAATAAGGAATCTTGTGGAATCTTCTTCCAGACTGTATTAGACCTCATATGTTAAACAGATGTGCAGATCTTGATGTGTATAGCATAGATAGAGATCATGCATGTAGTTTGGTTTGACCTTTTGTGTCCATCTAAGGAATGTATTCCTACGATTTGCTCCACTTGGTTGTTAATAATTTCTTTCCAGTAGTGATTGCTCTAGAAAAGAAAAAAACCCTTTCTCTTCTTTGAGATCGGAACATTTAATTGTACCTGCATACACACTCAATATGTACTGTACAGTATATGTCTTCATCATAGTGCATGTTGCCCATAGTGTGTGAATGAGCATATGAGTCAGTGTATGTTCAGCTCGTGGGGATTGATTGGTACCCTTGATATCTATCTCAAGGGTTTACAGAGAATGGTCTGAAAAGGAGAAAACATCCAGTGAGCAGCAGTTCTCTGAGTAAAAATGCGGTGTTGATGCCAGAGGTCAGAAGAGAATGGCCAGACTGTTTTAAGCTGACAAGAGTAACTTGAATAACATCTCATTATAACAGAGGTATGCAAAATAGCATTTTTTAATCCACACTATATTGAACCTTGAAGCAGTTGGGCTTCAGCAACAGATGACTACACTGGGTAAGAACAGGAAAGAACAGGAAACTGAGGCTACAATTCATATGGGTTCACCAAAATTGGACAATAGAAGATTGGAAAATTGTTGTCTTGTTTAATGAGTCAATTTCTGGTGCAATATTTAGAGGGTATGGTCAGAATTTGTATTTCAGTATTTCACATTGTTGTGGAGGAATCTTGGTCCATTCTCCTTTACATTGCTTTAGTACATTGAGGTTTTTGGGCATTCGCTTATGCTCAGCTCTCTTAATATTCCACCAGAGCTTGTCAGTTGAGTTGAGGTCTGGACTTTGAATAGGCCATTCCAAAGCCTTGATTATTTTCTTTTTGTCAGCCATTCTGATATAGATTTACTGGTGTGGTTTGGGTAATTGTCTTGTTGGATGACAATTTCAACCAAGCTTTAGTCGTCGCACAAATGGCCTCACAATTGCTTTTAGAACACAATCACATACAGAGGAGTTCATGGTCAGCTCAGTAACTGCAACGTGCCCAGGTCCTGAGGCTGCAAAAACAACCCCAAATCATCACCCCTCCACTGCCATGATTGACAGTGGTTATGAGGTGTTTCTGTTTAAATGCTGTCATCAAACATGGTGCTGGGCATTAAGGCCAAACAGCTCCACTTTGGTTCCATTTGTCCACAGGATATTGTTTCAGTTTTTTTAGTACTTCTCTGAAAATTGTATGGTCCGACTTTGGGGTGAATGTGCTGGGATGTCCACTCCTAGGAAGATTGGCAACTGTCTTGAATGCTTTACACTTGCTAATAATATTTCTCACTGTTGAACATTGAAGTCCAAAAATTGTTAGGAAATGGTTTTATAACCATCTCCAGATTGATGCAAAGTGACAACTGCTTTTCTAAGACCATTGCTTAAGTCTTTCCCACTTGGCATTGTGTTATAACACACATGAATGCTCCAGACCAGCAAACTGCCAAAAACGTCTGCTTGTATTGAGGTCTGCACACCTGCTGATGATCAGCTAATCAAGGGCTGATGATTAGCAGCACATGGCTGCAACTTACTCTAATAAATCTTGTGCATGCAGTAAGAGGGTACTTGGGAACTTAATTTTTGGTTAATAATTGGTTTCCTGAACATGGTAATGAGTCCATTGTAATCAAATGGGCCTCCACAGTCAATCAACTAGTTGGCCTCCACAGATCTTAATACAAGCACCTTTGGAATGTGTTGAAATGGTAGATTAGTATCATGGATGTGCAACCAACAAGTCTGCAGCAAATGCTTAAATTCAATTCAATTCAATTCAATTTTATTTGTATAGCGCTTTTAACAATTGTCATTGTCACAAAGCAGATTAACACAATCAAAAGAATTATTTAAGTTTGTATAGAATGTGAATGTGTATGAATCAAAATCATCAGATAGTCCCAGATGAGCAAGTCGAGGGTGACAGTGGCAAGGAAAAACTCCCTGAGATGGTAGTAGGTAGAAACCTTGAGAGGAACCAGACTCAACAGGAAACCCATCCTCATTTGAAACAGAGAGCAGGGATTGATCTGCATTCATACTGTGTGTTAGGTGGTAGGCAGTTCAGCTATAACAGTTGATGTTAATTGATGTTAATATGGAGTCCAGGTAGTTATTGGAGACTCAGGTAGACTTGTAGAAAATCCAGTCCTGAACTATCGAGCAACTGCAGCCAAGTCAAGTCCTCAGAGAAACAGCTGTCAACATCAGTTGAGGCCAGAACCGTCTTCCTGGTAGAGTGAAACCGTCCCCAGACACCAGGCGCATCCCAAAGAGACACACGGGGCATCCATGTGACAAGATCTCCAACCAGAAGCGGGGCACCAGGGTGGGTCAGACAGATCCAGAGGGCGGCGGGAGTAAATACACTCTACCTGCAATTTATGGAGGATTCGTAACTTAATAATGTGCTTTGACCATTAAAAACATTTTGAACAAACTGTATAATGAGATCCTCTCCTGCAACCTTCTCATGTTAAATGTCATTTGCATATTAGCAAGTAAGCATTTGTATAGATGTCAGGAAAAAAAATCAAACTAAATCAAAACACAGACCATATTTATTTGAATTTATCTGTTTGGGTGATAACCATGATGTGATGGGTAGCACTGCTGCTTCAGGAGCTGCAGTTTAGCTTGGGTTCCTGGCTATGTAGAGTGTATATATATATATGTATACTCACATATCTTCTCTACATGTCTACATGGTTCTCTGGTTTCCTACAGGTAAGTGGGCTGAATATGCTGAATTTGTGCTAGCTCTTTAACAGAATAATGTGCAATCTGGTCACCAGTGACTCTTTGTTTTCACATGTATGGCTAAAATGAGCATTTGGTGGATACTCACTAAAGTTTTACAATGCCAGTTGTGAGCCTTTTTGGCTATTCAGGGGTACAGTATACTGTAGCAGGGTTACAGTGCATGGGTAATGTTAGGATGTTTGAGATTTGGTAGCACATGCAATTACAGGTTCATGTGAGAGCTTGTTAAAAATTAGGAAGTGGAAACCACATGGGGAATATAATTTTTAAAAAATGCATCCATATTGGTGGAATGTTTTAGACCATATTGTGAATGTTCGTTTTACATTGTCCTCCTGTATTCTTTTTAGGATATTGAAAGACTCTGGATCAGAAAGGCAATTCAAATTTTTAGTATGATCCAATTCTTAAAGATCTTATCATAGACCCTGAGGGGTAAATCGAATATTTTAGCCATCACATGCAGAAAAAAACACTAGTGTTATTTGCATGAAGTATATTTAAGGTTTAAAGAAATACATTAGTTTGGTTGAAGATGAAAAGAAAACCAAACCTCAACATTACCCAAAAATGTCCAAGGTTTTCCATGTACAAGGCTATATATGGGTGAAAAATAGCCCGTATTCACAAAGCTTCTAAAGCCTAAAGTTGCTCCAAGACAATTCTTAGAATTATGGCATTTTATTAGAATTTCCCCTTAAATTTAGGACTAAATCTTAGTAAAGATAAAAATGATTCATGAAACATCGTAGCCCTAAAAGGTGAAAAATAATTTGAGTAGAGAAGAGGGCTTTTAAGAGGCTTAAGAGGTTTTATAGCAGAAAGAAGAAATATTCTCCAAACACTTAAGGTAAAACTAAAAGTAAAGACTGCTCTTCTGTCCAATTTTTTTTGTTGTTCTTTTACTTCTTTCTATCTCTCTTGGATTGTTGGCTACATACCATTCAAAAGTGCAACTTAAGTAGACTGTCCTGGAATTATGTAAAATGGTAAAAGGTGAGCCATTTTGCTCCCATCAATCTAAAATGAATTATAAGTAATAAAATCAGTATGATAAATAAATGAAAAAACTTAAGTATAGTATAGTATAGTATAGTATAGTATATAACTATTGTGTGGAAATTGGTTGCTTCAAAAGACACATTTTTAACATTTGGCTATTTTAATTAATTTTTAGATATTTAGCCTAGAAACTTTGCACAAAGTAGCCTGTAGTCATGATTATACAATTTCTTTATATACAGTAACATTATGATTTCACTGTCTGTTCTATTATAAGTATTCTGTTTTCACAAAGAGCACATTTCAAGACCTTTGCGGAGGTTATTTTTTATCAACCAATCACAGTTCTTGAATTGCTGCATCATCCAAAGCAATGGGGTCAACCACATCTCCTAACTAAGATAAAGGTATTTGTACTTTCCCTACTCAGAGTTGCTCTAAAAATTTCTTCAATCATTTTTAGACTAGGACTCCCAGCTAGGACTTTTTAAGCTAAGATATGAGCTCTCTCAGAGAATTCTAAGAAGCTTAGAATTAGCTTAGCTGCGACCCTGCATAGGATAAGCGATATAGGGTATTAGCGAGTGAGTGAGGTTTTTTTGCTCCATGTACCAGTCCTAAAAATACAAATTTCTTGTTACTTTCTGACATTTTTCTAACTTAAAAAAATGAAAACCTTGAAAACCTTGAAAAAAATAAATAAAATGTGTTGTTTAAAACAAAAACCTCTTTTATGTAATTTATAAAAATGAGAATAATTTTAAACTAATCTTATCATTAAGATTAATCTTATCATTTTGATTCATACACATTCACATTTCATACAAACTTCTATAATTCTTTTGCTGTGTAAAGCTGCTTTGCAACAATGGCAATTGTTAAAAGCGCCATACAAATAAATTGAATTGAAAGGGTAATGGTTAGCACTGTCGCCTTGCACCTCCGCGGTCCGGGTTCAATTCCCAGCCAGGTTCCCGCCTCTGTGTGCATGGAGTTTGCATGTTCTCACTCCTTTTCCTCCCACAGTCCAAAGACCTGCAGATTAGGCTAATTGGCGTTTCCAAATTGCCCGTAGTGTACAGTATGTCTGTGTGCGTGGCCTGCGATGGATTGGCACCCTGTCCAGGGTGTACCCCACCTTGTGCCCTAAGTCTCTAGGGATAGGTTCCGGGCCCCCATGACCCTAAATACAGGAAAAAGCAGTATAGATGATAAGTGAGTGAGAATAATTTGAATAAGACATAAACAGAAAGTGAAATGCTGCAATAATGACTTTTGGATGAATAAAAGAGCAAGAACTTACTGAAAGTAATTTTTTTGTAAGTATTTTCTACCTTACATGATTTTTGATTTTTGTAATAAAAATAAAAAACATTTACAAGGCCATAACATCGAAACGAGTAACAAATATTCAGTATTAACATACTTTCAAACCCATTAGCAGAGCATTTCCCTGTATAATGCTGTTTAAGATCATTAACTACTGAAGAACAAAAAAGTAATAATTCAGTCATTGGCACTGAGCTTCTGAGTGTTTCACTTCACACTTTCCTTTTCCTTCATTACCGAACGATGTACAACACAAGACTACATCATTAATAATATGTTTCAATGTGTTTCACTTTATAAATTATCCAGATCATCATTAACTTCTGAAGAGCCAAACAGTAACATTTCAGCTCTTTAGTTATAAGATTGCCTTAATAGTTTAAAAACATATCTATGTAGTTAAAATAAATGCAGACAAAATGATAGTGATTTATACAACAGGTTATAATAAGGGCTGTCAATTCTAATTTAAAGTACCCTTTTTTCTTAGCATTTTTGTCTCACAACTCGGAAGATCATAGCATCTACATTATGTGTCATTTAATTTTTTCCAGTATTATTCTAGAATGTAGAAAATAAATCCTACTATAAATTAAAAAAAATAAATCCTAATAAATTTAACTGATACTTTAGTTCTAGGCTTATTACTGATTCACCTTGGCATACAGAAGTGCTGGTAATTCCAGTTTTATGGTTTAGTGAACAGCAGATACATACAGCGCTGTATGACCTGCCAAATGCAAATTCTGGCTTTTCATAGAGTAGCAAGCAGAAAGTATTGCTGTTTTATTAAGGTTATCTCTATTGTCTGTGACAGAAACAATATGATGCTTGACAATATGATTGACATTTACTGGAGTCAGGTGTTATTCTAGGGTCGGACATTAATGGGCTTAGCCACTAATGAGAATACAACATGAATCATAGTGCTGGGCTATATGACTTCAAATTAATATTATGATTAATGAAATATTTTATGGTGGCACAGTGACATAGAGGTTAAATTCCAAGACACAACATTGTATCCACTTCAGAAATCTGAAAAACATAAATCCTTCTGCTCTAAATGCTGGCATAAAAATTCTATCCATTGTTCCACAATTCTCCTCAGTCTGTGAATTAGTGGACTACTGCAATAATGGCCTCCAGAATATCCTTGAGGCCCATGCTACTGTTAGATCATGCATGGTCACTTTTTCAAAATCTGACCCATGGTTTACTTACTAGTAAGCTCCATCAAACTAAAACAGCTGGGCATGCCTTTCGACTAATCAAAATGTCCATAAAATGGCTTATCGAGAGCACTTGCCATTTCCAGGTTGTAATATTACTCAAATATATTTAATGTCAATTCCGGCAATACAAAACAACTTTTTTCCATAATAAATCATCTGCTCAGACATCAGACCCACATTTATAGCCGCATTTGATACAGTTGACCACAAAATTTTCCTCCACCATCTATAGCATATAATTGGATTTTCTGGCACTGCCCTGGGGTGATTTGGTTCCTATCTGACAAATAGAGCTGAGTATGTGGCCCTTGGGGATGCCAAATCATGGCCCCACATGGTCAACTGTGGGGTGCCACAGGGGTCGGTTCGTGGGCTGACCCTCTTCAACATCTACATGCTCCCATTGGGTCATGTCATAGGCAAGCATGGAGCTTCATTCCATTGCTATGCCGATGATATTCAGCTCTATGTGAGATTGAACCCGACCTCTCTGTCACTTTCATCACCTCTACCTAACTTGCTACCTGGATGAGATTAAGGTGTGGATGTCAGAGAACTTCCTTTAGTTGAACAGCACCAAAACTCCAAAACGTAAGTGTTTCTAATTGAAAGCTTTACAATCTTCACACCAGCTTCACACCAGCTCTGTTCTTCCCCAATTACCTGTATTTCCTTTTCTGTTTAGTTTAGTTTAGTTTAGTTTAGTTTATTTATATAGCACATTTAAAGAACAACTATGGTTGACCAAAGTGCTTCACAATGCCAAAAAACATAATCACACACAATCAATCAATACATTAAAAGTTGTCAAAATGTCTCAAAAACTCAACTCAATAAAAAGCCAAAGAATATAAGTGTGTC